>JBBDGP010001455.1:1630000-1874041 GCA_037952835.1 Lithobates septentrionalis | reverse complement strand
AAATATACCATGCCGGGGACTCGGCTGGAAACCCTGAGATCGTTTTATTTTTTTATCTCAAGCATTCCAGCCTGGAGGAGACATGTGGGGTCTTATAGACCCCACATCTCTCCATAAAGAGGACCCCATTCTTATTACAAGGGATGTTTACTTTCCTTTTAATAGGAATAAAAGTGATTACAAAGGGAAAATTATAAAAAAAATTAAAGCGCTCCATCCCCGTGTGCGCGCACGTAGAAGCGAGCGCATATGTAGGTCGCGTCCGCATATGTAAACTACGTTCTTCAAACTACACGTGAGGTATTGCCACAAATGTTAGAGCGAGAGCAATAATTCTAGCCCAAGATCTCCTCTAACTCTAAACGTGTACCTGTGAAAAATGTTCGTGTCGACTATGGAGATTTTAAAGTACCAAAGTTTGGCGTCATTCCACAAGTGTGGGCAATTTTAAAACGTGACATGTGAGGTATCTATTTACTTGGCATAACATCTGTCACATTATACAAAAAATTGGGCTAACTTTTTACTGTTTTGTGTGTGTGTGTGTGTGTGGGTTTTTTTTTTTATTCATGAAAGTGCTTTTTTTCCCAAAAAATTGCGTTTGAAAATTTGCTGCGCAAATACTGTGTGACATAAAGTTGCAATGACTGCCATTTTATTCTCTAGGGTCTCTGCTAAAAAAAATAGATATGTTTGGGGGTTCTGAGTAATTTTCTAGCAAATATGTTTTTTACATGTACTGTAGGAGAGGAGTGCTGGAATTTGCACATTAAGGAAGTGGTTAACCAAGTTCAGATATATAAATCCTCCAAGTTCCCCCCTCCCCTCTAGCTCCCTCAAACACCCCTGCAGGTTCTTGCCTCCTTCTGCGGTAACCTATGCTGCCTACAGTTCGGCTGGTAAAAATCCACCTGGGCTGCCTGCATAGACTTAAATGTGACAATGTTGAAGCGGTATAGGTAAATCTCATTCAAGTCTTGGGGATGTTGGTGAGTAAGGACAGACAGACCACTCGGTAAAAATACTGCTGGACTGCGACAACATGAGTGGCTACACCCATCAAATGAGGTAAATAACACTGGAGAAGGGGGTTTACTGTATTGAGGTGGCGAGTAAAGGGTGCTGGGGGAATTTTGTAATGATTCCTGAGCTTGTCTTTAAACGCCTCACGCCCAATGGCCATCAAATGACGGCCAGGCGGCGCAGCTCTCGTTCTGAGCGGGCGTCGTATGACGTCCACCAAGAACGACCGCTCACGCGCGCCTGTAGGGGTGCGCATTGCGGCGATAGGTGGTGCAGTGTGTCAGTCTGACACACCGCTACACCAATCTCGGTAAAGAGCCTCTGACTGAGGCTCTTGACCACGTGATCAGCCGTGTCAAATCACGGCTGATCATGATGTAAACCAGAAGAGCCGTCAATCTGCTTTTCCTCACTTGCGTCTGACAGACGCGAGTGGAGGAGAGCCGATCGGCTGCTCTCCTGACGGGGGGGGGGGGGGGGGGTCTGTGCTGATTATCAGGACCACCAGGGATTGCCACCCTAGACCACCAGGCAGCTGCCTATCAATGCCATCCATCAGTACCACCTTATCAGTGCCCATCAGTGAAGGAGAAAACTTACTTATTTACAAAATTGTATAACCGTAACAAAAATACTTTTTTTTTTTTTTTTCCCCAAATTTTAGGTCTTTTTTTTTTTTTTATTTGTTTAGCAAAAAATAAAAAATGCAGAGGTGATCAAATGCCACCAAAAGAATGCTCTATTTGTAGGAACAAAATGATAAAAATTCTGTTTTGGGCACAGTGTAGCATGACTGCGCAATTGTCATTTAAAGCGGGGTTCCACCCAAATTTTGAACAATATCTGTATGTATTCTCTTCCTTGCCTAGATGCTGATATGTCATTTAAAAAAATTTAAATCGCCGTAATTGCCTTTTTATTTTTCTATTCTTCTTTGCACTTCCTGGTTCTCCTCCCGTGGGAGTAGGCGTGTTTCTAGCCTCTCCCAGACTCCTGGGAGCTAGTCTCAGGCTTCCCAGGATGCCACTGAGCATGTGCGGGAACGACGGGTGAATGCTGGGAGCACAGCATTCACCACATCCAGGAAATAAATGCTTGTGGGCTTCAAATGCCCACAATGAAGATGGAAACCGCCTGCAGTGAATAATATAAGTTATTCTTTCCGACGAAATCTGACACAGGCGGACATATTACACACAATATGCGAGTATGTAATGCTGAGAAAAAAAGTTTGTGAATGAACTAAAAAACCCCAAAACGATAGATAGGTGGACCCCCGCTTTAAACAGCGACAGTGCTAAAAGCTGAAAATTTGGCTTGGGCAGGAAGGGGGTGTAAGTGCCCTGTATTGAGGTGGTTAAACAATGGTGTTTGAATTGCTAAAGAAACCATGTCCTGCCCTGGAAAAGACAAATCTGGTCCACTATACATGAGCTCTATTGCAACTTCTTGTTCCTCCAAAGTGCTAGCAGTTTGTTTAACCACCTCCGTACTGGGCCTATTTTGGCACTCCTCTCCTACAGGTAAAAATCATAATTTTTTTGCAAGACAATTACTCAAAACCCCTAAACATTATATGTGTTTTTTTTTAGCAGACACCCTAGCGAATAAAATGACGGTTGTTGCAACTTTTTATGTCGCATGGTATTTGCGCAACATTTTTTTTAACACGTTTTTAAGGTGAAAAAACACGAGGGTTTAACAACCCCTTTTTAAGGCTTTAAGGGTTTCCCCACATCCAATTTGCAAGACGGGAGATTGGAAAAGGGTCCTGTGTGTCTTTGTCTTCATTTCAGCTCCAACTTCAGGCAAAAATTCGTACCTGATTTGCCCCTGAAACAGAACAGGAATGCAACCGACCCCTCCTGCAAGCCACGCAGCTAGTATGAACCTGGCCTGAGACTGGAAAGTTATGTCAAGAACGGCTTCTTTTAAAAAGTTGATAAATTGATCTGATTGAATTTTGTCTTTTTGGGGGGTGGGGGGGTTATTGAGTGAGGAAATAATTGAATGGTAATGTGTTTTGCTTCTTAAAAGCATCTTTTTGAAACTTTTTTTTAAAAACCTTGGTAAAGCGGAGCTCCCCCTAAAAGGGTAAGCTCCGCTTGTTTGCTGACCAATCAGAATAAGCATGTCCATGTGATGGTGCTGACCAATTAGAATCCCTGTAATCTGTACTGGTTTAACAATCCAGACACGTGAGTAAACCGCTGGGTTTTCAAATCCCCAGACTGGTGAAGTGACTTCACTGTCTGACAGTGGGGGATTGTGGTAGTCTGGTACTGTGGGACCAGGGAAAAAGGGTCACCTTACAGATTTTCTGTAAAGGTGAATTTTCACTTTTAAAGATAACTTTACTAGCTGTAACCTTTTTTGGGATGTTAAGGAATATGAAAACCCAGCATTTCATATTCCTGATATTTGCCTGCTGTACCATGTACTTGTATGAGAACGTGTCCTGTTCTCCTTGTATTGCTTCCTTTGTGTGAAATCCCTGGTGTCCCTGCCAGTCCCTCTATTTTCCTATAAAAACTGACCACACAAAGCAGACAGCACACCATTGTCGGTTCTCTAGCTGTGCTGGGAACTTGGCCTGCTCTCCTCCAATGATCAGACTTGTCCTGATATGCCCCCCTCCCCCCATTCACTGGGAAGATCAGTGTATTGCTGTTTCTCCTTCTCCTTGCTCTTATGCAGCTGAGAACAGAGAATGTGATTACTTTTATAAAAACATTATATGTACTTTTTTTTTTTTTTTTATATGTATACACAAATGTTTTGCCTTTCATTTCTATTTTAAGCTGAGTTGGTCGTTTCACAGGGTGATTGTTTGCGGTCACTTTAACGCCATATCTCCTAGGCTTTGTCCAGTATTTTGCAATCAATAGTGGTTTTGATTAGGTAGGTGATCCGGTTGGGTCCCAGTTGTTTTCAGAGACAAGGGCAGTAGTTGGCAACAATTAGTTTTCTGCATTGTTAGTATGTGTTTTTTTTTTTTTTTCTCCTGTAGTGACGATTTGCCAGCCATGTTTTGACACAGACAACTTGGGTCCAGATTATGTGGAACAGGCCAGGCCAGTCTTATAAATTACAGCAGATGTCACTTCCTTGTGGAAACGCCTTGTTGGATTATTAACTCTTGAGGCGCCGGCTGTGTCTTCCAGGTCACGTGCTAGGGAAGCCATTATTGACAGCAAGTGTAAAGAGCATAATGGGCTGATGTAGAAAGGTCATTGGGGCTGATGACACGTGCGGTGCTTCCATGTGACTTTAGGATGTAGTTGGAAGTTGTTGAAGACAGGTGATCGCAGTGTATATACCGGATCGTGTGATGTGACAGAAGATGACATGTAGTTGCAGTGACAGGGTGCCTGGTGTGTATGTCCAGTGTTCCTGTATGGGCTTGTTCCGGTGAGTGGAAGGAGGAGGACCTGTGGTCTATGCTCTGCCCCCATGCTGTTTTCCCGGGCACAGTCAGCCTGAACTTCCATCCACACGGACTGGACGGACTCCTGGTGTTTCCTTTAAGAGCCCGCTCCCCGGCCCTCACCCTGTTTGGGGTCTGGAGGATTAAAGAGCCGGCTGCGCATGCGCGGACAGGAGGCGGCTGGAGCCTCCATGTGTAAGAGGCGCATTATTTGGCAACGTGAGCAGAGGCCAGGACTACCGGGGATCCGTGTGTGTAGGACCCGGCGTAAGAGGCCTCCACCCGGCCTGGCCCATCCCGCCCAGCCGGATACACCGTAAGTTGGGGGGGGGCGGGAAGTTTGTTCTCAGGCTGGATGCTGTGCAATCCTATGGAAAAAGTTGTAGTATTATTTTATTTAATGAGTCACAGATTCTCCTCCTCGTAGGTGGGGGAGGGGCGCCGAGGATTCATTAGCTGACACTTAGTAATTAGCATCCTTCCCCCCCCCCCCCCCCACCATTTCACTCGTGTTTTGGGGGAAGGAATAGGGATGCCCTCCTACATCACTCCTGGGAACAATCTTGGAAGTTGATCGCCGATTAGGTGATGATTCCATCTCGCTGTAATTGTTGGGTCTCTTCCGGTTATCCTATTAGGAGTGGGGGGTTGGGGAACAGGTCAGCTGGCTCTCACCACCCGTAATCTCGCCTTAACTCCATCGCGGAAACCCCCGCTCCACGTTACTCGTGGCCGAGAAAGGGTTAAAAGGTGGTGGGTGGCGGCGGCGGCAGATGATGATGATGATGATGATGATGATGATGAAGCCTCCGGGGAGGAGGAGGAGGAGGTGGTGGTGGGAATCGTCCAGGGACTTTGTAGCTTCACCACGTCTCCTCTCCATCAGCCGCCTCGCTGTGGTCCTCTTGTAGTATACAGAAGTTTTTGTTTTCTGTGGTGTAAAGAAGGGGTTAATGTGAGCCCCTCTTGTGTCACAGTGGGGTGCGCCTGTGTGATGGCAAAGGTTATTCGGGGTCTGCTCCGCTGGCACTGAAGGATAGGAGTGGTCATCTCTGCTACACGGGGTGACTGGTGTGCTTTATCTGACATTGTCAAATGTGCTGATCAATATTTAGGTGTATTACTGCTATAGGTGGAGATGAGGGGAGGGGGCCTGGTGTGATCTATGTATCTTCAAACATCCTCTTCTCAGACAGGGTTCACTGTCATAATAAAAGTCCCTCCTCCTCCTCCTTTTTTTTTTTTTTTTTTTTTTCTTTCTGTCCTTCCTGCTGTGAAAGGTGCATCAGGCCCAAGGGTAGCTTCAGCCTGGATCTTCCTCTCTCGCCATTAATGCTGCCACGCTGATTCTTACTGGGTCACGTTTTTATTCTTCTCTGTCCCATAGCCAACAAAAGCCAGTTGTGCACAACTTCCAAAATAGACTTTGGTACCCTTTTTCACGTTTGAGACACAGGTTATGTAGGTTGTGACTTTTCCAAACCCTAAGCTTGAAAGTTTCATTTCCACTTTATAGGTTTTCAGTAATGAACACTCTTTTTTTTTTTTTAAATCCGTTAAGTGTTTGTTTGGTCATATACCAGCGTTCCTCACATTAACACTTTTGGTGTTGTCAACCAAAGTTAGTGTACATAGAGCGCTTGTGTAGTAAAATCAGACAGTTGACAACTTTTATAATTGATATGAATACCATTTTATGGAAACTTGCATGCATTGGCCCAAACAGAAGGTTTGCATTGTATTTACATAAGCTGGGTCCCTGCCATTTCACAAAACAAGGTGATTGCAGTGTCCTTCAGTTTACTCATACAGGAAGTCGGCAACACAGATAAGCAACATGAGAACTTTGTGAAAAATAACGTTAGTTTTGGACAGTTCTGAAACTTAGCGTGTAGGCTGCTCAAACTGCATCGTATTCCCTTCTATTGGATACAATGAAGCATTAAACTCATCTCTGCGCTTCTTATTTAAAGGGAAACTGTACTACTAAAAACTTGCAATTGCTGACATCTTCTTTGAACATATTCGTTTCCTTGATCATTTTTAAAGTAGCATTTTTTTTTTTTTTTTTTTGGTAGTGTAAGGGTTATAACACCCTTCTGGCTTTGTTATGCAATTTTGTGTCCTATTGGAGTGATTTTACTTCCTGTCCCATAGCCAAAACAGGAGACGAAATCCCAGATTTTTACACAGATCACCAAAACTAGTGTTCCCATTGGAAGATTCCCCTCTATTACCATTTTGGGGTTTCTTTCTTTTAGTGACAACAGTAAACAGGAAAAATGGTATGAATCTCCCTAAATGGGCACAGACAGCAATAAAAACCCGACAGGTGTTCTAATACCTTCACTCTATCAAAACTAAAAAAAATTAGCTTTAAATCATTCTTTCTAAATCACGGACCCAGAACCAATATTTTATACATTTAGGGCTCATGCATTCAGCCAGTTTGGTTTATACCATGGCTCGAAAAAGCCCAGGCGCCAGAAATCTGGTCCCACCAGCCCATCCACCACTTGCCGTGACACCAGGCATGGGCAACTCCTCAGGCAGTCATCCACAGAGCTCCTCACCTTCTCTCCTCCAATCTTCTCTCTCCTCCTCCATGTATCATATGCCTACCTTGCGTGGGGGAGTGATGATTGGGCAGCCTGTCATCCTCTCCCCTCTCCATTGGTCTGCCCCATTTTGATCCTCCCCCAGTCGTGTGGCGAGCTGGAGATGGTGGCTTCTGCAATTGTCTGGGAAAATGGTGAGGACGGGGCATGAAGGAGCTGACCATGAGCCCCGGCTATGCCCGATGGCCGAGAGTGAGCTGGCTGAGCCCTGCAGGGAGGGCAGCCTGAGGTGGGGCCTGGGAGCTGGCCGAACTCCACTCCCCAGGTTAGAGGAGACACCCCAGGGGCCTCAGGACCAGAGGAGGTGGGCACACTGTGTGAGACGAGTCTAGGAGGAGAGAGGGGGGACGGGACACGATGAGAGAAATGTAGGACTCTGACCACATTATCCCAGCAATAGGTATTCCCTGCCTGATATGTCCTGCAATTTTAGCACAGGCAGCATAGAGCCCCCCCTCCCCCCATTAGCTTAGAGTCCCTTCATATTGGTACCCCCTTAGATGCCCCCCCATATTATATTAGAATCACTCTATTATCAACTACCCCCTTTAGAGATTGATGGTTGACCATCTCTGTCTCCGAAAACACTGGTTACTAACTTTTTTTTTAGCTGGCTCCTAGATTCAAAGCAAATTTGTCAAGCCCTGGCTTATACAATGTGAAAGCGCAGTGTACAGCCTACTGGCAGCAGCCTGTTGAAATCAATGACAGGCTGGATGCTGTTTCGAGTGGCTGTGTTGCAGTGTGAATGTGATACACAGAAACCGTTTGGTTTTTGTTCGTCCTTGCTTTCGTCCAGGCATTATACAATGCAGTATGTGTGATTTGTCCTAATATTTCATCCTGTCCTTTATTTTGACAGGCTGCTTCCCAGGCACCCCAAATTTTTTTTTAAAAAAACGGGCTTTCTACTTTTGTATAAGCCAAACTGCCTGTATGCGTGAGTCCTTATAGCAGAGTGAATTCAGAGTATCTGATCTATAGGGGCATTTTGAGGCAGTAGTTTTGGTATTTAAGCTATTGATGAGCATAACTGGGCAACTAGCATTTTCAAGCGGAGCGCTTCTTCATGACAGAAATGGGTATTGTGAGTCACTGACTTTGCCTTGTTTGAAGTACTGTTGTGCTCCTGTCAAGTTTTTTTTTTTTTTTTTTTTTTTTTCCTTTTCTACTTTTTAATATATTTGTCAGTTTGTTGGTTTCCCTTTTTGCTTCACAGATGAGAATAGTGTTTTTTGAATCTGTTATTTTTTTGAAGTCTTTGGTCACTTCAATGCTTATGGTGAAGAGTATTTTTCTACACGGTGATTGCACTGCAGACCAAGTGGTTGGTGTACAACTTTCAAGTGAGCAACACAGACTTCACTATGGAAAGCAGGAGAGCACTGTAGTTAGCCATGATGTGCTATGTTGTGAACTAAAAGGGTCTCCTTGGTAGCAGACCACAATCATAATCGGAAACAAAGTGGGGGCTATCCATCACATGTTAACTTTGTACTTCTGCGTACATGCTTACGCACGCTTTATGTGCACGGGTGTAGATCAACGGTTTCTGAACAATGGCGTAGAAATGTACTATGGTAGGGATTACATCTAGTCGTTTTGGGCCACCATCTTTTCTTCAGTTTTCATGTAAATGGATTTTTTGTTAGAATTTCTAGAGGATAGGTTCATAGCAGAACAATCATGAATATAGCTTTCCAAGCATGAACTGAAATGTGTGTAGTTTTAATTTTCTCTCTGTGAAAGGGAACATGAAATAAGAAAAGTTTAAATATAGCATGATCACTATTCTCCAGCTTGAACACACAAGGTGTGGGTGTTGTGAGAAAGTCATACTTGTGAAACAGGTGGTGTTGTCATGGGATGCTCTTCCAATACAGACAATGGGTATATCACTTGTCTGTTTTTTGCTCTCAGGAAAAAAGAAGTAAAGAGAAAATGTGCGAAAAGACGTGAGAACCCAATATAGTGTAGTTTTAAAGTGGTAGCAAACTCTGTTAACACCACTGGTGTACCTACAGGTAAGCCTTTAATGAGGCTTACCTGTAGGTACTGTGAATATCTCCTAAACTTGCACAGTTTCTGAGATATTGAGTGCATGTAGCCAGTGACATCACCGATGCATGGCATGTGCTCTGAAGGTCCAGCTTACTGTGCCGAACCTTTAGCGCCTGTGCTGTAAACGGTGCGGTGCATAGGAGTGATGTCTTCGCGCCCCCGGCCACTCATGTAGTCAGCGGCCGAGAACCCGGAAGGAAGACCTGGGGAAGATGTCAGGCCTCTCGGTGACATTGCATCACTGGAGGCAAATCTCTCATAATGTGCTGGTAAAGTCATAACATTGCCTTGTAGGTGTGTGTATATGTGTGTGTGTATGTATATATGTATATAGATAGATAGATAGATATATTAATATTATACATAATATACTTTTTTTTTTTTTTTTTTTACCACATGCGGTTTTACTACTGCTTTAAAATACACTGACTGGCCACTTTATTAGGTACACCTTGCTAGTACCGGGTTGGACCCCCTTTGCTCTCAGAACTGCCTTAAATGTTTGTGGCATAGATTCAACAATGTGTTGGAAACAAAACATTCCTCCAGAGATTTTGGTTCATATTGACATGATAGCATCACGCTGTTGCTGCTGATTTTTTTCAGCTGCACATCCTTGATGTGAATCTCCTGTTCCATCACATCCCAAAGGTGCTATATTGGATTGAGATCTGGTGACTATTGTGGCCATTGGAGTACAGTGATCTCATTGTCGTGTTCAAGAAACCAATGGTGAGGTGATTTGAGCTTTGTGACACGGTGCATTACCCCGCTGGAATTAGCCATCAGAAGATGGGTACACTGCAGTCCTAAAGGGATGGACATGGTCAGCAACAATATTCAAGTAGACAGTGGCGCTTAACTAATGCTCAATTGGTACAAAGGGCCCCAGAGTGTGCTAAGAAAACATCCCCCACACTATTAGACCACTAGCCTGAACCGTTGATGAAAGGCAGGGTGAATTGATGCTTTCATGTTTACACCAAATTCTAACCCTAACATCTGAATGTCACAGCTGAAATTGAGACTCATCAGACCAGGCAATGTTTTCCCAATCTTCTATTGTCCAATGTTGCTGAGCCTGTGTGAATTGTAGCTCCAGTTTCCTTTTTTTTAGCTGATAAGAGTGACTCCTGGTGTGGTCTTCTGCTGCTGTAGCCCATTTGCTTCAAGGTTCGATGTGTTGTGCGTTCAGAGATGGTATTCTGTCTACCTTGGTTGTAACAAGTGGTTATTTGAGTTACTGTTGTCTTTGTCTCATCTCAAACCAGTCTGCCCTTTCTCCTCTGACATCCACAATGCATTTTCGTCCACACAACTGCTGCTTAATGGATATCTCCTCTTTTTCGGACCGTTCTCTTTAAAATCTAGTTGTGAGAGACAAAATCCCAGTAGATCAGCAGTTTTTGAAATACTCAGACCAGCCCGTCTGGCACCAACAACCATGCCACGTTCAAAGTCACTTAAATCCCATTTCTTCCCCATTCTAAAGCTTGGTTTGAACTTTAGCAAGTCATCTCCACCATGTCTAGATGCCTAAATGCATTGAGTTGCTGTCATGTGATTGGCTGATAAGCAATTGATCAGGTGTACCTAATAATAAAGTTGCCGGGGAGTGTACATGTAAGCTCTTGCCTTTTTAAAGGTAAAACGTTTGTGTAAAAATATAAAAAAGCATTCTAATTTTTTTTTTTTTTTTTTTTCCCAATCGCGTATCCTGTTGGCTGCATAAGTAGCTGAGAGCACTAGTGGAGGAGAGACTGCAGGATGTTGGTCTTTTCCAGTGAATGGCTGTGCGAGGGGGAAGTCGGGACAGGTCTGATCATTGGAGGAGAGCAGGCTGAGTTCCCAGCATAGCAGAGAACTGACCACTATGTGATCTGTGTAGTATGGTCTGGCACACAGTGCACACTGATTTACTTCTGCATTGGCATTTACCTGTGCATGCACATTTGTGTTTAGGGAAATAACATGCGCAGTTAAACGCTGATGCAACAGCAATGGCGTTTGCCTGAGTATAGCTGTGTACATGGCACCTGTGGCTACCCTGGCGAGGGAAAACACTGGGGATTTTATGCTGGAGGGCTTTGAAGCTGATGAACATCTGTGTACATGAGGCCCACATTTTTCCAAGACTTGGTTTGATGAAAATTGAGCTCTGCAATTGGCTGCAGTAAGTTTGTACAATAAATTGATCTAAAGTTGCCTTCTTGACTTCACCTAGCAGTTCTCTATCTCAGGGATGTCTGCATGATGCTAGACACTTGAATGAGATCAAAAGTGGGCATAAATAAGTTTTACTGCTCAGCAACTTGCTGCATCCCCTGGAATCAAGATGTCACACCTGTACTTGAACTTGACATCCAGACTGTAGTGTAGAGGAAGAGGTTGCGTGATGAGCATCGGCCAGTTGGAAGTGTGCAGCAGATTGAGGCTGAAATAGCTCAGGACCTTGCTTTGAGGCAAGGTTAGGTTTGTTGCTGCTTTTAGGAGTAATTCATAAGTGGTGCTGATGAGTTTTACAATGATACCTTGTCTCATTTAAGGTATTGTGTTACAAACTGTAAATTAATAGAGTAGTTAGGCTCGGTTCACACTGGGGCGACTTGGGATCCGACTTGTACGCCCTCAAGTCGCCCCAAGTCACCCCAGAAATAGTTTGAATGGGAGTGAACGCTAGCGTCTTAATAGACGCTACTGAAGTCGCTCCGACTTCAGAGCGTACTCCCTGTACTACTTTGATCCGACTTGGTAGGCGACCTGTACCATAGAAATCAATGGAAGTCGCCTCCAAGTCGGATCTCTCTGTAAAGTCAAGCGACTTTGCAGGGAAAACCCCTCCCTCCCCGAGAGCTGATTGGCCACAGGCGAAGTCGCCTGTCATGGAGGCGACTTCAAGTCGCCTTGTAATTTGCTAAAGTCGCGCTGAAGTCGCGTCGAAGCCGCGTTGAAGTCGCCGTGCAAAGTCGCGCTGAAGTCGTGTTGCCCCAGTGTGAACCGACCCTTAGGCTACTTCTTGGGTAACTTGTCTATACCTTTTTAATAGGCATCTAATATTTTTGGTTGTACAGCAGCAGTTGTGCAGGCCAGCATATTTATTATCTGGTCATAACCATTTGTAGAATTTTGTTTATAACCTGCTAGAACAGTGGTTCCCAACCTGTGGCACAGGAGCCACAGGTAGTTCCCAACTGACTCAAAGGTTTATCCAGTGCTTTTTTTTTTTTTTTTTTTTTTTTTCTTTCATCTTACCTTTTTGTTCTCAAACACTTATATGGGAACCTGGACTACAAGCTAATAAAGGCTATATAGCTCTGAGCTACTCAATATGGGTAGCATGGAATGTTCGGAGGCATTCCGATGGGGGAACTTGACACAGCGGAGGGGAACGCTTGTGGGGGAACTGAGAAGAGGCGGTTTGGGGCTGCTTTGTGCAATTCCTTTGCACAGAGCAGGTAAGTATAGAGATGTTTTTTAGTTTGTGTTAATTTTTTTTCCCTTTTTTTACAGTTTCTTTACCCGAACACCCAATAAGATATTCACTTTTTCAAAAAGAACCAATGGAACCCAACAAGTTCCTGAAGAAAACCAATCTTATTGGAGTGCTGTACTGTAAGAGTGCAAGACTTTGATATCTAACCCATAAAATTTATAAAAAAAAAAAAAAGTGCATCCAAATACGGTAAATAAAAAGCTGATAAACGTCTTAGCGTTCTCAGTGACAATCGCCACGTGTTCCTCCACCCATCAAAACTGCACTCAGCAGCAGTTGTGACCGCCAAATTGAAGGCAGGTTGAAATGCGCATATGTTGCGTATCCATACGCTGAAGCCTTCATCTATTACATCACAGCCCACAGTCATCAAAGTAATGGCAAAATTGTTATCTTTTTATTAATCAAGTCTAAAACCAAATATTTTGCTCACACAATAAAAGTGCATTAGTGGCACTACAGGATCGCAGAAATCGTAATATGGCCAATATGCACTCCCCGGTATTGTGCTTCTAAGCCTGGAGGGAGACCACAGCAATCCTCACCTTTCCAGCAGAGTGCCAGCTAATCTCCATAGCATGCCATATGTTGTGTGCATGATGTCACATATGCACTCTACACTTCCCAACATGGCTTCTTATCCTAAGAATCCTGACGTCGCACGCACTGTGTCAAAAATACCACAGCGTTAACCCTGTACCATCAGAAAGCTGCTTTAATCAAGATCACTCAATCATTACATCGCCTAGTGGACACTACCATTGTAAGAAGTCATAAAGCCATTTTGTCTGCCGCAGTAAGGGGACCCATGCCTCCCAATATACATAGCATGATGAAACCAGCCATATTTCAATCGGTGTCACAAACTGCAGTCATAACTAGATGTAATGTAGATGTAGTAATAGATTAATCTACAGTTCAGAAAAAAACTAATCAAATATGAAAAACAGGATCTTTAAAAAGGTGTATATTTTGGCAGAAGACAAAAGCCCAAACTAAAAAAACCATCAAAACTATCAATTGCTAAAAGTTTGTCTAGGGCCACATTAAGATTTCTTGTATTTAACGTTTCCAAGCCATGTATCTAAATAATATTTTGTTGAAGCCCAGAGCCCCTGTGCAGCAATAAATCTTTAGGCTGTCAGCAGATCGACCTCTAGTGGCTCTGATTTTGGGCACAATGCTATAAATGAAGAGCAACTGAGAATGTGCAGAGCAGGGTGAGACAGTGTTTTAAACATTATAGGCACTTATATTTTACATTGCTACTCCTGCAAAAGAGGCCAGCCTGAAGTTACTTCATTTTCTGACCAAGTTCCACTTTAATGCATTTTCTAATATTTGATGTGCTCCCCCCAGTCGGACCCTCAATTTCCGAGTGGTCTGACCCATGTATTGTTTGCCACAAGAACATTCTAATATGCGACATTGGAGGAGTTACACATTCAATTTTTGTCAATCTGGTTTTCCCTTCTATTGGACCTAGATGTAAAACGTTATAGTCTTCTATTTTGATGGGCTATTATTCTTGTATACCTGGCACATCCCACAGACAAAGAAGCCAATTCTGTCCATAAAAGTGGTACTTGGCCACCCTATTAGATATTATATTGGGGGCCAATTTCAATTCTTCTGTAAATTTATTTAGGATGTTTGGGAAAAACCTTAAAGTGATTTATACGGTCTCATTTTTTTTTTCCCTATAAAAACAAACCTATTATACTTGCCTGCTCTGTTGCAGTGGATTTGCACAGAGCAGCCCAGATCCTTCTCTTCTGGGGTCCCTCTTCTGTGATCCTGGCCCCTTCCTCCTGTTTCATTCCCCCACAGCAAGCAGCTTGCTATGGGGGCACCCAAGCTGAGTCACAGCTCTGTGTCCATTTGAACATGGAGGCCTGTCCCCGCCCCCTATCTCCCCTGATTGGCTGGCTGACTTTAGCAGGAGCCAATGGCGCTGCTGCTGTGTCTCAGCCTACCAGGAGGGAGAATCTCAGACGGCTGAGACTAGTGGACAGAGAGGGACCTCGGGTAATTGTGAGGGGGGGCTGCTGCAAACAGAAGGCTTATTATCGTAATGCAAAGAATGCTTTAAGATAATTAAAAAAAAAACAAACTTCTGCCTTTACAACCCCTGTAGCCTCCCTGGCGGTTTTCCTGAGTGTGGCTCGGGGTTAAATTTCAGCACCATTAGCGGTAACTCGGAGCCACACTCGGGATTACATTGCAGGATCCTGGAAGAGGATACTTATCTTGTCCCCAGGATCCTGCAATGTTCCCCCCGCTGTGTCCGTGGGCTCTGTCCTTCGCCCCGATGTCCTGTGTGCTGGGTTCCATTCCCTGCGAGCGTCACGACGCACGTGGGCGGAGCCTGGCAGCAAATTCAAAAAAGCTAAAATTCATAACACATACAGTACACTGTAATCCTACAGATTACATGACTGTATGAAATCATTTCACATCCCTTTTTGTCCAGTGCCCTGCATGCAGTTTTATGATATATACTGTTCTTTCTGCCTGGAAACTGGAGATTGTCCATAGCAACCAAAAAGTGTCCCTTTACGTTAAAAGTGGTTTTAGACCAGCTAGAAAACCGTGATAAATTAGAACACTTGCAGAATTGAGTGAATCATGGGGAAATTGTATTTTATTATTTTTTATAATTATTTATATTTATTATATTATAATTCTATGATTTTGTGTTTCAAACTCCATCATACCCGGGATATCTACTAGACTCTTGGTGGACAGATCAAAGTGTGTTATTGCTAAGAATTACAGACCTACAATATAAAACGCCAAATTTCTATGCAAAATTATACTGCTTTGAGATGCAAAAATCTGAAATAATCATACAGCCAGGGAGGTTAGGCCTGTTATCTTTTAATACAATTGGCCAGTTACATGCGTTTGTCTTTGAGTAGTTGCTAGTGTGTGTGGTTTTACTTTTTGAGAGTTCTGACTGTCACTTTAAACAAGCTACTAGCAAGCTTTTAACAAACTTCAAGTTGTCCTGCTTAACAGCTTGTTTAAAGTGGTTGTAAACCCTTACAGACCACTTTTGACCTACAGGTAAGCCTAGATTAAGGTTTACCTGTAGGTCCAAGAAATATCTCCTAAACCTACATGGTTTAGGAGATATTTGCAGGCACCGCTGTCTATGGCGCATGCGCCATGGACAGCGGCGCGCAGGCGCACTGAACATGCCGCTGCTAGCGGTGATATGCTGTTAGTGGCAGCTCCCGTGCGCATGCGCGAGATTGAGGTCATTGTGGCTCCGGCCAATCACAGCGCTGGAGCCACGATACCCAGGAAGAAGATGGACGCTCTGTAGCAGAGGGGACAGCGGTGACATTGCAGGCTCCTGTGACGGGTAACCCCCATTAGGGTTTACTTCCTCTTTAACGTGACTGCACATCATTCAGCTGTGCTTGAAAGTAACCTGTCCTGAAAAGTATGTAGGCTGCTGTTGCTCTCCTCTTCTTATGAAAATGCTGTCTGGCTGCTTATCTAAGGACAGTACTTTCTTATTCACAGGCCTGGAAAAGGCATGCCTCTCAGGAGTTCAGACTTTCTGTGACTTGTTTCTGTTCATCAAATCAATGTATTAATACTAGAGACCGCATGGGAAACTGTAGCAGGCAAACTGACATGTTTCCAGTGATGGACACAAGTGTTTTTTTTTTTTTTTTTTTTTTTTTTTTTGAAGCCTGCTGTTCTGGCTATTTCTAGAGAATATAGAAGAGCAGAAGGTCAGCTCTTACAGTAGTAAACAGATTGTGGGGAACCAATGTGGAGGTTCCCATCAAGGCACAAGAAGACGAGCATGACTTCATGCATCAACATCTGCACAGGCTAGGTTGGGAATAAACTGGGTAAAGTTGTAAGAATGATGCCTAAGTTGTCATTTTGTTATACAGCAAAAAAGATTAAAGCTGTACTGCAATATCTACAGATGCTGCCGTTAGGGACCACTTCTTTAAATGCTGGTTGCCTGTTTGTTTTTTCTCAGTACTTTGAGTCACTGACTGGGATAGGCATTCAGATCACTGAAGTCAACATGGAGTCAGTTCCTGATTTGCATAGTTTTTTGATTTCAATACTTCCTGAGTTCCTGACCCCAATCATTTCACACATCAGCCAGGCAATGTACATTTTCAGAAAAAATCTGAAAAGGCCATACAAGCTGGTTTCTTTTTAATGTTGACTCCTGGAAACTGATAGACTATTCTTGTGTTATGTGCAGAACTCCTGGCAAATGGCCTAATCGTTTACACACCACCCATTTGTTTGTTGCTTTATCTGTCAAAGATTTGCAGGTTTAGTTAGCTGGCTTTTTGATACACACCTCTCCCCAGTCGGTAACATCACTTTGCTACTTCATGGTTTGGTACTGCTTCCTGATCACTGGACTGAAGTTGACTCACTGTCTCGTAAGATGGCATGGAAATTGAGCATGGACAATGATTTGCTCTGTCAGGAAATACTTATATATAACCTTTCTAGCTGTGCAAATGACAAGATTGTATAGAATTAAAAGGCCATTGATTAGTAAATTCATTGGGAAGTAATATGAAAAAAAAAATAAAAAAATTTTTTATATATATTTATAATTTTACAGCTATAACATTAGCTTTGGTCAGTTACTTCGAGCCTCTGCTTACTAGACCTCTGAATTTTGTACAGTTTTCCTGTAGGGAGTCACCTAAGGCACGTTTTTTTCAACTTTAGTCCTTAAAGCAGAGCTTTAAAAAAAAATTAAGTCCGCAGCATCAAATAGTGCAGCTGCTGACTTTTAATAGGACTTTTTACCTGTCCATAAATCCAGCGGTGTCTTCACCCAAGCTGATTTTTCAATAGGCCCCCGTGTGCTGCCACAGTCATCTTGGGTAAAGAAAAGCTCCACAGCCGGTTCCTTACTGTGCATGCTCAAAGCGTGCTGCACTTTGTGAATGGCTCGGCGGTGGAGGAGGGGGCCGAACTTCTGGATGAGTTTGCTGTGGTACCTGGCGCTGGCATGTTAACTGTGGCAGCTGGTTGTAACGCCTTGAGGCTTTACAGCCAGCTGCACATGCGCAAGCCTTGCTTTACTTTGTAAATAGTTCATGTTACAGAAGGCTGCAGGCAGGAAGGGGGGGAGGAAGAACGTCTGCTCAGATCGCTTAGGCCAGTGGTTTTAAACACTTGTCCTCAGGACCCACTAACAGGCCAGATTTTATGTATTACCTTGGAGATGCAGACTAGAATACTGCAATCACTGAGCAGAAAATAATCTCGCCTATTTCAGTTATCTTACAAACATGGCCTGTTAGTGGGTCCTAGGGACATGAGTTGAGAACCGCTGGCCTAGGCGATCAAGTGAAAATGGGTACCTGTCAAAACGACCTGCTCTCCTTCCTCTTTTGGGTGACGTTCAGTTTTAAATGCAAATCTTACACAGTAAAAATCTCTCCTGCGCTCAGGTGTCCATGAACCAAACATGTGGTGCGACCGTCTAGAAAAGTAATGCCTACTGTCTTGCAGCCCTCCTTTGAACAATGGGTATTCAAGCTAGAGAAAAACAGAAAAGAAGGAGGGCGCACCAACCTAGTGCATTACCACTAATAAACTTTAATGCAGCATAAAAACAGCAGAATTAATACTCACAAACGAGCTTGTAAAACCAGCTTTAAAAAGGGCGCAACAGCGCTGTTTCTGTAAATCGACACACCAGGACCTATTGCCAAGAGGGTCAAACCGGTGCAAACGGCTAACGCGTTTCGGGGGAGCACCCCTTTCTTCAGAGCCCGCTTAGGCTCTGAAGGGGTGCTCCCCCGAAACGCGTTAGCCGTTTGCACCAGTTTGACCCTCTTGGCAATAGGTCCTGGTGTGTCGATTTACAGAAACAGCGCTGTTGCGCCCTTTTTAAAGCTGGTTTTACAAGCTCGCTTGTGAGTATTAATTCTGCTGTTTTTATGCTGCATTAAAGTTTATTAGTGGTAATGCACTAGGTTGGTGCGCCCTCCTTCTTTTCTGTTTTTCTCTAGCTTGAAATGCAAATCTTAACCATTAACTTCACCTATTTGCTCCCTTTTTTTTTTTTTTTTTTTTGTCCCCCTGCCCCCCCCCCCCCCCCCCCCCAAAAAAAAATATACCATAGAAATTATTTGTTATACATATTAAAGAAGTGCCGCTGTATTGAAATCCCCCAAGCAGTGTTTTGGCTCCATCCAGTTCATCTCTCAATATGTTGTGGATATGAGGAGAGGGGATGTTTTCTGTGCTCCAAATCAGGACTAAGCAGTCCCGGTAGGCAATGCAGCTACTTCATAAGCCGGACTGGCAGGACCACTAGGAGAGAGTAAAGAAAAATAAAAGCTTCAACAAAAACTAATCTAGCTGCCATATCCAAGGACTGGTAAGCTGTGTTATATTACATTTGTGTTCTTTGATTTAGATCCTTTAAATGCACAGTCCGTCTTTTGGAAAAAATGTAGTAAATACAAAAACACTGATGAAATAAAGTGCATTCATTAAAAAATTGGCAGTGAGACATGTAAAGAATTGCAACCACAATCCGAGCATTGTGTGCGCAATGTGCAGGCTCCTGCAAAGCTATTCATCCTGTCTGAACAGAGGTACGGACCAGGCTGGAAAAGTGGAAAGGATGCCCTTTATTGCAATGGCTAGTGCTAGCGAGGAGATTGAAGGCAGCACGAGACGCACACATGGGTGGTAGTGTCTTGGTGGGTGACTGTACTGTTGTATGTTTACGTGTGTGGGGAGGGATTGCCTGGTGTATACAGCTTTAAGCTGGCCATGCACTAATTTGTTAAAATTAGAACTGATTTCTCCATCCTTGCTATACAGTGCAGATGGACAAATCCGCAGTACCAACTATTGTATTATAGCCAGCTGCAGTTGGAATACCCAAACAGCAGCTGCATGGGATGTAACCTCTCTTCGGCCGACTTAATTTCCACCTGACTCCCTTTAGTTTTCAATCAAAGGATGGTTGGTATGAGGGCATACAGAAACTAGTCAGGTTTCCTCACTTTAAGGCCAGCTGAAGGGCCCACATTTCTAGTTTTTTACAGAGACTAGTTTAGGCAGTGAACGTCACCTGTAGCAGGAAGTATAATCCATGTCAGTTTTTCTGCCATCTGTGTCCCATTTGGGAGATTTTCCTTCACTTCCTGTCCTATTACTTTCAATGATAGCAAATAGGCCGAATCTCCCTAACGGGGGCACAGACCACAATAATAACCAGATACACTATCCCAAAAAATATATATAAATATATATATTATTTTTTGCCTTTTTAGTTTTTTAAATTTACAATGTTGCATCAATTGCAGTGTGTTACAACAGTGTATGGTGTTTGCACCATGTCCATACCTCCCAATAGTCCCAGATATAGGATTGTCCAGGACTTTAACAAAATCCTGGCGTCCCATGGATCCAGAGTGTCCTGCTGACTGCCCGTTGCTTGAAAACTCATTCATGCAGGCTGAGTGATCCCCTACCTGACATGCATGATAGTTCTAGCAGAGGGTAGCACAGAGCATGGACAGGATTTACTAGCCCCTAGGTTTTTAAAGCTGGCTCAAGGGGAGATTGGGCCAGGCCTGCTCTAGTTGCTTGGCTGCTTCTAGCTTCAGTATGCCTGTGTCACACCCAGAACAAGCATAAAAAGCACATTTGTCTGGGAAAAGTGATCAACCCTTTTATATGTACGCTTCAGGGCAAAGACTCCTAGTATCAAAATCAAAAGCATAATAATGGTAGCAAGGCAGTTGCAAAAGGAGATGTCGGAAGCTGCAGTCTACATATTCCTTTCATGACAGGTTTTCTTCTTGGTCATTAAAATTCCCTTAAAGCTTTGACATGTCAATGTATTTGGCAGTCTTTCAATCTTTTTAAATCTGCAGCTTTTGATAACCTACCTGGTAATGCTGCTGTAGAGGTCAGTTTGTGGGCACTCCCTCTTACAGGGTGATGATGTTGTAGCTCCGTCTTCCAGTTGTACTCCTGAATTTTCATCCTGTCACTCAGACTTCCAGTGGAAGTGGCCATTAAACCACACCATATGTACCCATGGTTTACTATTCACTCTGCCAAGAAACCCTCATTGGGAAATGTCATGCAGTAATTGTTGGCATACAGTTGACAGGAAGTGACTACAAAGAGGCTTCAGGAGATTTTATTTTTTTTAATTCATTGTTTGCTATACAATCCAATGGCAATCTAGTTTGGGATCTAATCTGTGATGAGTCACACATTGCAGAGAAACCCAGCAGTTGCAGATCAGGTCTGTACGAATCATACCATACCTTGGTATGACAGACTTTTGCTGGAGCCCTCACAAAAATTGATTTATTCAATAGTAGAGGTCGACCGATATGGGTTTTTCTCTAGCCGATGCCGATATTTGGAAATCGCGATGGCCGATATGTGATGCCGATTTTTTTTTTTTTTGGGCCGATATATTAAGCCGATTTTTCTTTTTTTTTTTTTTTTTTTTCCTTCCTTCATCTCATAAAATCTAACAGTTAGACCCCTTTCACAATGGGGCGTTTTTCAGGCGCTTTTGGGCTAAAAATAGCGCCTGTAAAGTGCCTGTCAAACGGCTCCCCTGCAGTCTCAGTGTGTAAGCCAGAGTGCTTTCACACTGAGGCGATGTGCTGGCAGGATGTTAAAAAAAAGTCCTGCAAGCAGCATCTTTGGAGCGGTGTATACCGCTCCTCCACCACTCCTGCCCTTTGAAATGAATGCGCACCGCTGCCGAATCGCCTGCAAAGCGTTTTGGCAGCGGCGCTTCAGGGGCGCATTTAACCCCTTCCTCGGCTGCTAGCTGGGTTATAAGCGCCCCGCTAGCAGCCGAATAGCGCTGCTAAAATGATGGTAAAGAGCCGCTAAAACTAGCAGCGTTTTACCGTCAACGCATGCCCGCTCCAGTGTGAAAGCAACCTTCAGTGATACAGAAAACTTTTTACATTTAAACATTTATTAAACAAAACAAACCTCCAATCAGTTCACTTGTATGTAGAATTTAGATTAAAAAAAAAAAAACCTCTCTTAAATATTAAATACACAAAAACAGGTAATCCAAACTTCTGGATGAAAAAAAATGGGCTACCTTTACTGCTTAGTTTTTTTTTTTTTTAATTTATTAGTGTATGTTTTAAAAAAAAAAATTGTATTTGAAAGACCGCTGCGCAAATACCGTGTGACATAAAATATTGCAACAACCGCTATTTTATTCCCTAGGGTCTCTGCCAAAAAATATATATATAATTTTTGGGGATTCTAAGTGATTTTCTAGCAGAAAATACAGGATTTTTACTTATAAGCAACAAGTGTCAGAAAAGATTTAGGCCCCTTTCACACGAGGCGGACTCCGTTTCTATGGAGCCCGCCTCGGTCCGCCGGCTCAGCGGGAGATCTGTCCGTTGATCTCCGCTGAGCCAGCGGATAACAGGTCCCTCTCTGCTCACTGAGCGGGGAGGGGCTTGTCAGGCGCCGCTGCTGCCTATGGAGGGATCGGACGAAAACGGACAGTGTCCGTTTTCGTCAGATCTCATCCGATCCGCCAGCGACGGACCTGGACGTAGAGCCATCCATCTGCTTTTAGCGGATCGGACAGGGTCGGATGTCAGCGGACATGTCTCCGCTGACATCTGACGCTCCATAGGCTAACATGGATCGCCCGTCCGCCGTCAAAACTGACAGGCGGACCTGAACGGTCCGATCGTGTGAAAGGGGCCTAAGTCTTTAAATGGTTAAACTGAGAACTTCTACACACAAAGCTCAGTCCATTTATAAGTGTAAACATTGTATCCTTCAGGTTCTTTTTATCAGATTTGGCAGGCTGCCCAGAGGAGGGAGAAGTCGCTTCACAGTTTTCAGGCAACTTGCACTGACTTCTATTACAGAAGTCATTTGCAAGTCACGCTGAAGCTATATCTGCTTTTTTTATCAGCACAATCGGCCGATGCCGATTAAGTAAAAAACCCCAAATATCGGCCGATATATCGGTCGACCTCTATTCAATAGTCTGTATTTGTGTATGGCTTGTCCCTATTGGAGCGTGCAATAGGTTGTTTTTATTTGGGTAATAATATGATCTAGGATTGGAAGCATGCGTGTTTAGGTAGTGGTTCAGGGTGATCGTGTTAAAGGGTTGAATGTGCGTGGTGGTGCTGTGTTTAAATCCTAGGCTGGCAGCTACTGCAAACCAAAATGCATCCAAGGCCACTTTATACTGTAACTGAAGGGAGAGTTTTGGATGAAAGGGCCACACTATAGTGGTATGTCCTGATGCGTTATTTCCATTTTTAATACCCTTGACCAGTGTTTCCAAACCTTTTTCCAGCCAATGCACCTTTTAAAATTATAATTTATATATATAATGTAAAAAACAAAGCTAATAGTTTACATATTACAGCAGCATCCACATGCATAAGACACCCAACATTGGAGGCAATTCACTCTTCTGTTTCAATAGTATTTATTGAAAGTGTTTTACAAAAGTTAGAAAGGTAGACCTAAACGTGCAAAAATGAGGCCTACAATAGGCCTTGCTTGAATCAATAAGAGGTGATTTATTCTTCCAGAGCAAATACTCGTTTTGTAGTTAGTATTCCAGCACTTCTTTTCCCTCATCTTCTCTCCCCCACGCAGCTAACGTGACCCCAGTGCTTACCGGGAGGATGCTCTGTGCAGGCGCCCACCGTGCTTCTTATCAAATGATTACGTCTGCATTTGTTGGAACACTGTGGCTGGCCTGCATGGTGCCCAAGGTTTTAATATTGCACAATGATAATCTATGGCAGCCGTCATTAAATGGCAGCCCACGGTCCGACGCTTCTGCCCACGCCGCCAATGTAGTAGCAGTCATTGGTTTGCTGGGACCGTGAGTTTCCCAGAAACCAAGGACATCGTGTGTGTGCGCCCCGCCTCCTGCTCCTCACCGTGGCTCTCGCTCTCTCCCAGGCGGGGGTGATGTCACGTGCGCCCCACCCACTTGCTGCTCTCATGCGAGGTATATCTTGCAGCTTCTGCCCCCCTGCAGCTCGCCAAATGTGCTCTCTCCTGCCCTCAAGGTATGCGGGGCATAATCTGTTAACGGGCACACTGGGCATATTTTGTTGTGCCCATCAGAGTGCACCTTAACATGAAATGTGCCCATCAGCATGCTACTTATTTTATGTTAATGGGGCACTTTGATGGGCATATTTTATTTTAAGAGCAACAACGATGGGCACATTTTATGTTAAGGGTCACTGATGGGCACAGCAAAATGTGCCCATCAGCATGCCCCTTAATGTAAAATGTACCCATCAGAGTGCCCCCTAACATAAAATAAGGGTCATGCTGATGGGCACATTGTTAGTGGGGGTATGCTGATGCAGGCACTGTAATGGGGACACCTGATGTAAGAGGACACTGTGATGGGAGACACCAGATGTAACGGAGCCGTCTGATGAAGAAACCTGATGGGAATACCTGATATAAGGGGGTACCCTGATGGTGGCAATTGATTTATGGGAGTAGTCTGATGGCGACACCCAATGTAATGAATTACTCTGGTAGGAGGTACCTGATGTAAGGGGTAACACTATTGGGGACGTTTACATTCAGAGTATTACCAGAGCATGTGAAGGAAACGCACCAGAGAGCGCGGCTTGCGCCAAAAAAGGGAGTTGTTACAATCGTAGTGGCATAGTAGTAGTGGCGTAGTGGCATCTCCTGTACCGTGTCCCCAGTCTCTGACCATCTCCTGTACCGTGTCCCCAGTCTCTGACCATCTCCTGTACCGTGTCCCCAGTCTCTGACCATCTCCTGTACCGTGTCCCCAGTCTCTGACCATCTCCTGTACCGTGTCCCCAGTCTCTGACCATCTCCTGTACCGTGTCCCCAGTCTCTGACCATCTCCTGTACCGTGTCCCCAGTCTCTGACCATCTCCTGTACCGTGTCCCCAGTCTCTGACCATCTCCTGTACCGTGTCCCCAGTCTCTGACCATCTCCTGTGTAAAAATATTTTTAAAAACCGTCACTTCTGGTATCGGTGCTGTTTTGGTTTTCAAGGTCAAGGAAGATTTTTTTTTTCGGTATCGGTTTCGGCAGCAAAAAACCCGTTCGGTGCATCCCTAGTTCGGTATCGTCTGTCATCAGATCAAAGGTCTGAGCACAAGTCATCGTGACGTTATATATTAGAGAAATTCTGTCTTCCCACAACTTCCTGTGTGTAACATTTATATATATATTTTTTTTTTTGTAGCTGTCATTTTCTTTTTCCCTGTTTAAATTGAACTATTGAGAGATAGCTTTTAGTTATCCAAACTAAAATTGGAGAGCTCTAACTAATAGTAAATTAGTTAAGAATGAATTCATTTTGTTTTGACATGCATCTTTAATACTTTTACCCCCCTTCCTGTCCAGGCCAATTTTCAGCTTTCAGTGCTGTCACACTTTGAATGACATTTGCGCGGTCATGCAACACTGTACCCAAATGAAAATTTTGTAAATTTTTCACCCACATAGAGCTTTCTTTTGGTGGCATTTAATCACTGTTCGGTTTATTTTTTGCAAAAAAAATTAAAAACCGAAAAAATTTGAAGAAAAGTTTTTGATGTGTGCTGATGAAGTGGAACTGACTGGCATCACTGGGCATGGTTTGGGCTGCACTGATAATCGGTGCCCTGATTATCTGTACAAGTCCTCCCCGTGGGGAGATGCCGCTGATCGGCTCTCCTCGCCTCACACTGTGAGGAGAGCTGATAACCAGCATTTCCTTGTTTACATGTGATCAGCTGTGATTGGACAAAACTGATCACATGGGTAATGAGCCACTTCATTAGCTCTTTACCGATATCAGGGTGGAGCCATGTCCCAGGGACACAATGCGATCGTTGTGGGTGCACAAGCACAGTGATACCGGGGCGATGTTGTATGACCGCACGACGGAGCATCCCGCCTGCCTTCTTTAGTTTATATGGTGGGCGGGAGGTGGTTGAAGTATTGCCATAGCTTTTTTAGTCCTGCTTTTGTGGGTCACAGGAGTGCACTTGGTTTATCCACATTCAGCCAATAGTGTGCTAAAGCCCGCTGTCAGCTGACGTTACTCAGCCATTCCACCCAGATGCTTGAGCAGCAGCCAGATCGGCCTTTAAGTGTGCTGCTGACAGCCTGAGCTAGCCGATTTGGCCGCCTCCACAGCCCAGCACTCCAGTGAGCGCTGGAAGAGCAGAGAGTTATTGACTGGCAGTCGCCGACTCTCTGCTCACTGAAGACGAGAACTGAGATATTAGCAGTATGTGATTGCTTAGTTCCTGGTCTTGGGGCACTTTCACACTGAGGCGGTAGCGATAAAGTGCTGCTAGTTTTAGCAATGCTTTACTACTGCTCTTTGCCGCCTGCTAGCGGTGCACTTTTTAACCCCCCCCCGGGTTGAAAAGAGGATATAAGCGCCGAAGCGAATTGCAGGCACTTCGGCAGCCCTGCCTATTGGTTTCAATGGGCAGGTTGGTTTAGGAGCAGTATACACCGCTCCCGCACTGCCCCAAAGATACTGCTTGCAGTACATTTTTCTCGCCCTGCAAGCGCACTGCTCCAGTGTGAAAGCACTCGAGCTTTCACACTGGAGTGACAGGACAGATGCTTTGCAGGCACTAGTTTTAGCACTAAAACGCCTGTATAGCGCCTCAGTTCAAAAGTGGCCTTAGAGCTGGCAGGGGATAGCTGCAGCATCAGACCAATGCTGCATCCACCTAGGGAGTAGGATTGTTTATTTTGAAATCCTACACTTCTCTTTTAGGCCCCTTTCACACAAATGGACCGATCAGGTCCACCTATCAGTTTTTTTAGGTGGACCCAATCAGACCATTCATTGCCCTCTATGGAGCGGCAAATGTAAACGTCCATGTTTCCGTTTACAACCGCTGATATTTGATCCTATCTGCTGAAAGTAGATGGGTGGGAGATCTGTCTGGCAGATTGGATTACAGTTGTATGTAAACAGACTGTCTATGTACATCCGACCGCCCATAGAGGACAGTGGGCTGTGTCTGCTCTTTATAAGCGGAGAAGACCTATCCTCGTACATAGGTTTTACTTGTTTATCTGTAGTCTTCTCTTCCTTACATCCCTTCAAAATGGCAAATTGTGTTAAAAAACTTCATCTGTCAGGAACACAGAGGAGGGGGCAGAGAGACTGCAGTTGGTGTGTGGAAGCTGGTTGGATAAAAGAAACACCCCTCTTCACACAGCAGAATAACTGTGTTCTGAATAGATGAGCACAAAAAGGGAATTTGGAACTTTGAATGAGAGATGTATACCAAAAAGCAGTCATTGCAAAGAACATTTTGTTTACGACCTCATAAAAAAGGTACAGTATACAGCATACTCAATGACAAAGTGCATACACAAGATTGCATAAATGCAAGGCATGCTAAAAACCACATATACATATTGACTTCATGGTACTTGGGCATATCATGGGGTGAAGACAAGTCCTACACAACGTAGACCACTGGAAGGGCCGGATGTTATTTAAAAGTCTTGAGTGGAACAATGTAAAAAAAAAAATAAAACTTAACTGGTATAGACATCCATGCATCTATGTAGGCCCAACGCATTTCTTTGGGGTATATCAACTCTTCAGGGCCGAATGCAACGGTGATCTTTAAAGAGACACAACCATATGGTATAATGTTGTAACTAAATAAGAGTAAGTAATGCGTATAAGGGACAGAATGGGCATCCCTATACATACTCGCGTCAACTGGTATACATCTCTCATTCAAAGTCCCAAAACCCCCTTTTTGTGTTCGTAGCTAGGGATGGAGTCGCATGGGTGCATGTGTCTCATAGGAAGTCCCAAACTGTTCATAGTATATTCTGAATAGACAAGCTGCGTGCTGTGCCCTATTACACGCACCCTCCCCAACACCCACCTACACACACGCACCCCCCACACATCAGTATTGTAATGACAATATAAACAATACTTCTTGTACAATCCAATATAAGTTTACTTAAAGTCTCCTTTCATGTTGTGAGTTCTGCTGGTCATCTTTCCACAATTTCTTGGATTCCCTGCATGCTTTGCAGCTCCTCTGTTTACTTTGTTTCTAAGTCCTCATGCACACGGACGTTTTTACAGCTGCTTTTTTGAGCTTTTTTTGCAGCTTAAAAAGGCCTGTCTATGTTTGTTAGTTTATGGCTTCATGCCCACCTAGGCGTTTTTGAGCTGCAAGTGGCATAGGCGTTTTTAAGCTGTAAAAAAAACCCAGGACCAGTGGGTTCTGAGAGACCTTTTTCAGCTGTAAAAACGCTCAAAAACGTCATTCACCAACGTTTTTTAGCGTTTTTGATCCATTGAAAAAAAAAAAAAACGCTATTGCAAAAACGCTGAAAAAAGTTAAAAAATAATCACTGCAAAGATACTGGCGTTTTTATAACGTTATTTTAACAGCCTGTGTGCATGAGGGCTAAGGATTACATTTCCCATGGTACCTTGCTATTTGTACTGACTTGATCCCTGTACTGACTCCACCTCTTTTCAGCACATCTAGTTCAGAAGGCAAGCTCTGTGAATGCTACAAAGCTTAACAGTGCATAGTGATTGTGTCACAGAATTCAAGGAAGTAAACGTGTGAGATTATTCCCAGAGTACGTTTACAAAACAGTAGATTAATGAGAAAAGCCTAGAATTTTTTTTTTTTAATATAGTCTACAAAAATGATTATTAAAAACCTAGTTCTGGTCAAAATGAAAAAAGTCCAAGTAAACTTTTGTTGTAATATTCGTCTAAATACCTGGTGGGAGCTGGCATATCACACATTTCAGTCATGGTAGCGTTTCATCTTGATTTTGTGTATTTATATCTATAGCCAAAACTGTTAGTTATGGAAGTGTTGGAACCCCTGTTATGTTTAAAGTGGTTGTAAAGGCAGAAGGTTTTTATCTTAATGGTTTCTATGCATTAAGATGATAAACCTTCTGTGGGCTTCAGCCCCCCTAATACTTACATGAGCCCCATCTCAATCCAGCGATGTTGCAGGAGAGGTCCGGGACTCTTCCTCCTCATTGGCAGAGACAACAGCGAAGCACCATTTGGCTTCTCGCTGCTCTGTCACTAAACCAATGAGGAGAGAGAGGGGGCATGGCCAGGCTCGTGGCTTCATGTCTGAATGGACACAGGGAGCTACGGCTTGGCTTTGGTGCCCTCATAGCAAGCTGATGGATGGAAATTTTGCCGGTTCAGCAGGGACCAGCTGAATTCTGATCCATGTCCCTGTTTGACAGACGTTAGAATGATTTCTGTCTAACAGGAATGTTGGAGACCTCTCGATCAGTGGCTGCAGCCAGATCAGATCAGTGTATTGTGACAGTGGAGGGTGTCCCACAGTGAGTAATACAAAGTCTCAGTAAGGCAGATTCCTCTCTCCACCTCAAATGTGTGGGTAGAAGTATACTCTCCCCCCCCTAAGCTTTATTCTTAAAGAAAACCAACTGACTGTTTTGACTCATTTATGTGCATTGCACTTGCATCTTTTTTACACTTGTTGAGTTGTGCTGAAAAAAAGTAGTGCATGTTCTACTGTTTCTTTCACTATAGGACGGGGCACATTAGCCGGTGCTGGTGTGAGCTGCTGCAATTGAAATTTGATTTTCGAATGTATTTGCGCTATCGAGGCACAGATACTAATCATTTGCGCGAGTATCAGTACTTGCACAAATCAATGCTCCAGAAACTGATACTTTGTGGTGCGATTTACGTAAATACAAAATGAATGAGTGCAAATCGCACTCCAAAGAATCGCATGCGATCTGAACAGGAATGCTGTGCGCGTCTATCTGAATAGCATGCAGTATCCCCCACCGCTCGTGTGTGTATAGAAAGCGAAAAGCGCCATCTAGTGGACAGTTAAAAATGTTATAACTCCCAGTACATGTCTTGCCAAATGCAAAATCTGCACAGGTGTCCCACCAATGATGGCAAATCATGGCCGCTGGAGTAGATGTAGAGGCAGTCCACCCCTAAGCTGACATCACTTCCACCCTATACCCATGGGATCCCAGAACTTCTCCTCCCAGCCCTGTGAGCACTTCTAGCGGCCGTGATTTGCTATAATTGGCGGGACCAGGACATCTATGCAGATTATGCATTTCACCAGATATGCATTAACCACTTGCCAATTTTCAGCTTTCAGTACTCTCACATTTTGAATGACAATTACAGAGTCATAGAACACTGTACCGATATGAAATTTTTGTCCTTTTTTTCGCACAAATAGAGCTTTCTTTTGGTATTGATTCACCACTGGGTTTTTTTCTTTTTAGAACTATAAATTAGAAAAGACCGAACATTTTCTAACAAAAAAAAAAAGGCAAATTTTGGCCAAAAGTTATACTGCTACATAACTTTGGTAAAAATAACCCAAATCAGTGGTTAGTATTTGTTCTTTGTGAAGGTTATAGTCTACAAGCTATGGTGTCAATCATTGCAAATTGATCACACCTGATGTATTGATGACCTATCTCATCGAGACCCTAACAAGCCAGGAAAGTACAAATACCCCCCAAATGACCCCTTTTTGGAAAGTAGACATTCCACGGTATTTAGTAAGAGGCATGGTTAGTTTTTTTTGAAGTTGTCATTTTTTCCCCACAATTCTTTGCAAATTTTTTTTTTTTTACAAAATTGTCATATTAACAGGTTATTTCTCTCAAATGGCATGTGCTTACCACAAATTACACCCCAAAATACTCCGGAGTATGGTGATACCACATGTGAGACCCCACATGCAAGTAGCACCTCCCAGGCGTTCTAGGAGCATAAATTACACAATTTTCTGACAACCTATCACATTTTTAAGGGCCCTTCATATTTCTAACACATAGCATGTACATACCAAGAATTACACCCCACAATACATTCTGTTGAGCAAAGGGTAAACAAAAGATTACCTGTGGTTTTAGTAGTGCAGTTGTCCACAGGAGAGTATTGATCCAGGCAGCAGGCAGGGACCTGGTCAGCGACCGCAAACCCAATTGTCCAGGCAGCAGTAATATTGTCCATAGTCAGTACAGGCAGGGATACTGTCCATATACAGTCCAGGGTCCGTGCAGGTAGCGATATTACCAGCAGTGCTAAAATATTGGTCCTGGTAGTAGGCCGAACATGGTCCATAGTACAGGTAGCAGGCCAGGAAAGCATATGGGGAGAAGGGGTAGAGGCTTTTTTCACCCAAATCTTTTTGAACCTCCGGGCTCCAGATCCTAATCCGGGAATGAGAAAACCAAAAAATTTGTTTTCTTAATCCAGCAAAATTATTCTGAAGCCCCTCACATATGTGAGACCCCTGTGTTCTGAATCCCACTACTCCAGTAGCATCTAAAAGATCAGCTCAAGAGGCAGGCAAAAAATGTGATCAAACAGTCCAGGGTCCGTTCCAGAGCAGGCAGAAATATCTGTAATGTAGAGAAGTATGGTAATGGCGGAAACTGTCACCTATAGACCCCTTTCACACTGAGGCAGTTTTCATGCGTTTTGGCACTAGAAATAGCACCGGTAAAGTGCTTGAAAACTGCCTCCCATTCATTGCAATGGGTGCTTTCACACCCGCACGGTGCGCTTGCAGGACGTTAGAAAGTCCTGCAAGCAGCATCTTTAGGGCGGTTTAGGAGCGCTCTCCCAAAAAGCCCCTGCCCATTGCAATGGGCGACACCCGGCATTTCTTTTGATGTCTTTTGGGGGGGGGGGGGGGGGGGTGTCTCAGGAAAGTGGCGTTCGTGGAGTCTGCTCACTGAATCTGAGCAAATGCTTTCTGGTATGCCTTCAGGGTACAAAAGGCGGTGATAATTTCTTCTTGGTAATGAAGATAGGATACAGGGTCTCGGTATATTTATGGTAAATAATAGAAGTATTATACATGGCCAAACAAAAAATAAATGGAGACTTTTTTTTTTATATACCAATGGTGGGTTTTTCTTGGGAAGGTATGGTTCGATCATTTGATTGTAGTTGACTGCCCCCATGAACAAATTAGTCGTGGACACGTGCTGGTTTCTGGATTGGGCCGTTTCTTCTGGGGATTTCAACGTAGGTGTCGTCGTAAATCGATGAGGGCATGCAGACATTTCGTCTGTCCCTCCACCTGATAGCCAATATCTCCTCATTCCGCAAAGTCTTCATCTCCCCTTGTCGTAGTGTTTCATTAACCAGCCTTTGCAGGAAGCCCTTCCTATTGGCTCTCACTCCTCTGTTGAAGATTATGAAAGAGGGGCAAGCCTATGTAGTAATTATTCACATATAGATGGTAATAAGCTCCTAAACAACTTTTCCGCTGGCTCCAATGTACTCTGGGCATTCAAGGGGATGCAGCTGGTTGTACTTCCCTTCGTACACATAGATGTACCCTGAGGCTTGGTGATGTAGTTCATAGGGTTTACCCCCATATTGGGCCATTTTGCGGGGGATAAACTGCCTTATCTCATCTAAGAGGTATTCCTAAAACATGGCCTGTTAGGGTACTTGAGGACAGGGTTGAGAACCACTGTTCTACAGTGCCCAATAGTGCACATCAGTGCCCATAATTGAGTGCTCATCAGTGCAGCCTCATTAGACCAGCCTCATCAGCACCCAGCCGTGCAGCCACATCTGTCCTAGTGTCCCTATCCTACCACGGCCCACAGTCACCAGTATTGGGAAAAAATAGGATTTTTGTAACGGCTTACCTGAAAAATTATTTTCTTGGAGTACATCATGGTACACAGAGCCCTAAGTAATTAATGGGTTATGGGCCACCTTCAGGTGTTGACACTGGTATACCCAATACAGGAAGTTAATTTCCCTAAATAACCCCTCCTCCTTCCAGGAGTACCTCCAGTATTTGTAGCCAAGCAAAATGCTTAAACCCCATAAAAGAGGGACGGGACTCTGTGTCCCATGACCTGCTCTCACATGGGCCGATATTCCAGAGACGCTACGACAGATGTGGCTGAACGGCTGGGTGCTGATGAAGCTGGTCTAATGGCTGCACTGATGGCTTGGCACTGATGAGCACTCACTTATGGGCACTGATGTGCACTATTGGGCACTGTAGAACAGTGGTTCTCAACCCTGTCCTCAAGTACCCTAACAGGCCATGTTTTGGGAATACCTCTTAGATAAAATAGCTGTCCAAAATACCAAGCCATTGACTCTGATTTAAAGCACTTGTGCAAGATAACCTGCAAACATGGCCTGTTGGGGGGTACTCAAGGACAGGTTTGAGAACCACTGCTGTAGAGCACTGTAGTGGCGCGGATGTGGCACAATAAAAATGTACTTACTCTTCTGCTCTGTCTCCTCTCCTCGAATGCTGTATCATTGTGTGAGGACAGAGCTGAACCCCTGCATGACCCCAGATTGTTTACATTTTGAACGCTGTCATTGGACGGGATGGATCACATGGTAAAGGGCTGCTGTCATTGGCCCTTTTTTACCGTGATCCATCAAGTCTGGTGAACCCAGCGTACCAGGGGGCACGCGGGAAGCGTACGTCTCGGAGAAGGTCATTTTACACCCTCCCAGAATTAGCCGACCGCACTGTAGCCATCATTTGGCTATGGCCCGGTCGGTAAGTGGTTAATGTGAGTCCTAACATTTTAAATAATCTGCCCACTAGAAGATGCTTTTCTATCTACACACACACACCACATGCGATTTCGTGCAGGAATCACCACATTCCTGTTCAAATTGCGTGCGATTTGTGCCAATTTTTTTGTGGTGACGCAAATCGCACTGCAACGTTTTAGTACTCTGCATCGGCGAGTATTTGACGGAAAGTATCGATACTCGTACTCGCTGATAAAGAAAAGGCTATTGGTGCAACCATAATATGCGCTAGCATGCACTCATCAACTCCTTTCAGCACATATTTTGTGAATGAACACTGTTTAATGCCGTAGTATAATTTAATAGGGTCCAGTGAGTGGTTCTTAGTACGTGGCTTCATAATGACTGGAGCAAAAAACTGTCTTGTCCTGTTTCAGCATGACTTTTTTCCATAGTGTCATGCTCATCAAAATGATAGAAACCTCTTCTAGTGCTGAAGATGTATATCAAAAACAAAAAGCAAAAAACAAAAAAAAACACCTTTAGGCACTTTTTTTTTTTTTTTTTTTTTTTTTTTATAGCTTCTGTTAAGTTGACCCTCATTCTGAGTAATCAGCTGACATAAAGATTAGGATGGATGTCTCTTCTATGTACTCTGGATAAGGTTTTGTTGTTAAGACAAGCCCTGGGGAGGAAAGGTGGGTTTTTAACTCCTCTGCTGCCAGGTCCACGTTAACTTCACTTTGTCTTCTGTAGCAGTGCAGTCCCCTGTGTTGCTTGTCAACCTTCAAACTTTCTCCTTCCCCAAATCCAGCTGCTGCTGGGTGCATTCAGTACACCACCCCTTGTCTCTGCCCATCCCCCACACCCACCCTGGCCCGTCTGTCTGCACTGTCACTTCCTGGACACGCTGGGCCCAGCCTGTATAAAGGCAGAGGATGCTGGGTGAAAACCTATGTGTTGGTGAGGATCACATGAGCGTTTCACTCTGCGTTTCCTTTGTTATCCACACTACATGGAACAGGTTTATTACCTTTCCTTTTTCACTTGCATCACTGTGTTCCCATTGAAGACAATTGATGCAGTTTGTACCAAGCGTTTGTAAGGTATGTTTTTATTGAGTGCAAAATGTCAAAGCTGCACTAAATCACTATTTAGGCTGTAAATGGGTCATATTCTTGTACATTACTTCATATAACAAGCTCATATTCTTACCAGGTACCCTTTAAAATGTGACTTTCAGCTTGGTTTTCTGTGGAATTTTGTGATATAAAATACTTTACTTTACTTTAACCAAGCCAATACAAATACAAACTTTTTTTAAATGGCTGCATGTGGAGTGGGATTATATATACATTATTTTTTTTTTTTTTTTCCTTCATAAAAATTCTTGGAAACCGTATCCCTGCAATATATATGTAGTTTATTAAAAATGTAGGCTATTTTCACACTGATGCGCAGTAAAAACGCCTATGCCTTTAACGCAAATTTACTGTGTTTGCAGGACATGTAACTCAAAAATCGCATCAAAAACGTAAAACAGGTGTGTTTTTGATGTGCTTGTGTTTATTGCCACTAGGGTTGTACCGATACTAGTATCGGCACCGATGCCGAGCATTTGCCCAAGCACTTGTACTCGGGCAAATGCTCCTGATGCTTCACCCGATACCTTGACAGTCAACAGTGAGCGACGCGTGTGGGAGTTACAAGCTTCCCCCCCCCGCTGCTTTAGTGAAATTTATACAGCTGTGATCGGTGCTTGTAACTCCCCCACATGTGATCACCGCTGACTGTCACCACATCCTCCATGCCTCCTCTGTTCTGCTGTCCCCCTCCATGTCGTCCTCCTCCTTCTTTTTCAGTATGGACAGAGTCAGCTGGCTCTGTCCATTCACATAACTGAAACGTTGTATCCTCCTGTGATTACGATGTCTCAGTTTATGAATGGAGAGGAGCCGCTGTCTTCTCTCCATTCATTTTCAGTGCAGCTGAGGCTGCAGAGAAAGGGACTGGGGAATCTCTATCCTCGGTTTCTTTCTCTCTCTCAAGGGGGAGATATCAGGGGTCTGTTAAGACCCCTGATATCTCACCAAAGCCCCCCAACAGGGCTGATTAAAAAAAAAACACACATACACAAAGTATTGCAATAAATATGAAAAAAAATTGTAAAAAAATAATAAAAATGTAAATAAAAACAGACACCGTCCACCCCCACCCTCCCCCCAAAAAAAAATTTAAAAAAGGAAAAATAAGCATTGTAAAAAAAAAAAGAAACACTGTCACGTGACATTAAAAATGTATCAGTACTTGTACTCGGTCTTAAAGTGGTATCGGGACATCCCTAATTGCCACGTTTTCCGTGTGTGTGTGTCACAGGGAGATGGTCAGAGGCTGCAGACATGATACAGGAGATGGTCAGAGGCTGCAGACATGATACAGGAGATGGTCAGAGGCTGCAGACATGATACAGGAGATGGTCAGAGGCTGCAGACATGATACAGGAGATGGTCAGAGGCTGCAGACATGATACAGGAGATGGTCAGAGGCTGCAGACATTATACAGGAGATGGTCAGAGGCTGCAGACATGATACAGGAGAGGGTCAGAGGCTGCAGACATGATACAGGAGAGGGTCAGAGGCTGCAGACATGATACAGGAGAGGGTCAGAGGCTGCAGACATGATACAGGAGAGGGTCAGAGGCTGCAGACATGATACAGGAGAGGGTCAGAGGCTGCAGACATGATACAGGAGAGGGTCAGAGGCTGCAGACATGATAGAGGAGAGGGTCAGAGGCTGCAGACATGATAGAGGAGAGGGTCAGAGGCTGCAGACATGATAGAGGAGAGGGTCAGAGGCTGCAGACATGATAGAGGAGAGGGTCAGAGGCTGCAGACATGATAGAGGAGAGGGTCAGAGGCTGCAGACATGATAGAGGAGAGGGTCAGAGGCTGCAGACATGATAGAGGAGATCAATGCAGCCTCACCAGTGCCTATCAGATGCAGCCTCCAATGGCCTGGATCACACAGAGCTGCGATCTCCCACTTTGTCACAGAGTTTGGATTTGAATTGCCTGTGCTGGGCAACCACTGTAACAAAGTCTCGCAATTTACCAGCATTGGATTAGTGTGCCGCCTATCACAGGAGCCGGTCTAGGAGGCGGAACAGTGTTACAGGGACTGACAAACAATTCAGATTAAAGCGTCGCAACACAGCGGGAGATCGCCACTTTGCATGACACTTGCAAGAAGGGAGGGGGACATTATTTTTGATTAAATATTGGGTAAAGTTCCGCTTAAAAGGGAAGCATTTCTCTTTTGCTTCACAGGTGCTTTTTGAAATGCAAAAGCGCTTCAAAAATGCCTCCGTGGGAAAGCAGCCTAAGCGGTCTGTATCTGATGCTCAGGCATGTCTTCAGGGGATCTACTTACAAAACAATGTGTTGGGAGGGGCCTTTACTTACTGACGTCACAATTCTGGGTCTGAGCTGGATCGGCAGCTATTGGAGTGATATCTGTCATCCACTTTTGGAGGAGGAAGATTGAAGTACAGTATATATGTGGTCTTTGGGACTCATTTGCACTTTCCACTTCCGGACCGCTCACTGTATATATACGTAATTTTTTTGAAGATGGATATCTCGGTAACGGCAGCAGCTGCTGCCACAACCGAGGTATCCATCTTTTCAGTGAGCGGTTCCGTACATGATAATGGTGGTCTCTGCGGCAGATTCGCCGCGAGATCACCGTTATCGGCGACGGGAGAGGTGCCACCCCCCCTCCCGCCGCTCTCCCGCACCCTCCGCCGCTTACTGGAGGCGGCGGAGGCGATCGGGTCCTGTCACTTCCTCGGTATGGAGACGAGTGAGGCTAAGATGGCCCCCACCTGTCTCCATACCATGTGACGGCCGGAGCGACGTCATTACGACGGCTCCGCCCACGTCTCTTAAAGGCACAATTATTTTTGTGTCATTTTTTTAAACGACTTTTTTTTTTTTTTTTTTTTTTTTGCATTTTAGTCTAAATATGAGATCTGAGGACTTTTTGACCCCAGATCTCATATTTAAGAGGACCTGTCATGCTTTTTTCTATTACAAGGGATGTTTACATTCCTTGTAATAGGAATAAAAGTGATCCAAATTTTTTTTTTTTTTTAAAAACAGTGAAAAAATAAATAAAATAAAGTAAAATAATAAAAAAAAAAAAAAAATTTTTTTAAAGCGCCCTGTCCCGACGAGCTTGCGCGCAGAAGCGAACGCATACGTGAGTAGCGCCCGCATATGAAAACGGTGGTCAAACCACACATGTGAGGTATCGCCGCGACCGGTAGAGTGAGAGCAATAATTCTAGCCCTAGACCTCCTCTGTAACGCAAAACATGCAATCTGTAGAATTTTTTAAACGTCGCCTATGGAGATTTTTAAGGGTAAAAGTTTGACGCTATTCCACGAGCGGGCGCAATTTTGAAGCGTGACATGATGGGTATCAATTTACTTGGTGTAACATTATATTTCACAATATAAAAAAAAATTGGGCTAACTTTACTGTTGTCTTATTTTTTTTTTTTCAAAAAAGTGAATTTTTTCCAAACAAAGTGCGCTTAGAAGACCGCTGCGCAAATACGGTGCGAAAAAAAGTATTGCAATGACCGCCATTTTATTCTGTAGGGTGTTAGAAAAAAAAACAATATATAATGTTTGGGGGTTCTAAGTAATTTTCTAGCAAAAAAACCTGTTTTAAACATGTAAACACCTCAAATCCAAAACGAGGCTGGTCTTAAAGTGGTTAAAGAACTCTTAATGTTTACATACATTTCACTGGGGATATGCCCTTAATTTGTGGATTGTCTAACCTACCTTTTACTCTGGTTAGTCAATATTTAGCACATTGTTTATACACTTACTATTGGAGTGTTGGTCTCTAATATTCTAAGCGCTGCACTGTTACATTGCATATTTAGCGGGATTAGCCTGTGTTTGGTTCCAGTCTTTCGTGATGGATTTTTGGAAGTCCCTTTTCCCTTGTTTGCATATAAAGGGGGATGGGAGTGCTGTGGGTTGGTATAAAGACATGGGAGTAGAATAAAGCAGTTGTCAAGATTTAGGCTGGGTTCACACTTATGCGATTTCCACGCAACCAATTCGCATAACAGGAGACACTGACCGGCTCTTAATGGAGCTGGTGTGTTCACACAGCTCCGGAATGGCCACAGTCCGCACAGGAACTTTTGGCTCTGTTTCGGTTTCAAATTCAGGCAAAAATTCGGACCTGAGTCACCCCTGAAATGGGAACAGGGATGCACCGGGCCCCTGCTGTGAGCCGTGGCCGCAGCTAGTGTAAACACTGCCTTAAAGTTGTTCTAAAGGCAGAAGGTTTTTTTATCTTAACGCATTCTGTGCAATAAAGTGTAGATTTACCCATAACTTGATAAATGTTCTTTAGCAAGGAACATACATTCCACATTAATGTGGATGAGTGTGTGTGCACGAGCACTGGGATGTTGTGTTAGATGGTCAGGAGGTACAAGGGCTGAGGAGCAGGGCTGCCAAAGAGCTAGGAGGTTGAATCGTGTTTGTTCTGTATTGATGGTGGAAACCCCCTACAAGGGAATGCTGTGAACATTTTATTTTCTGTTTTTAAATAAAAGTAGTCCTACAAGCCCTGAAAATGCATATCTGTTGTGGACTGAATATACAGTTGAGCATTACTTGTGACCTTAACATTACCAAGTTGTCAAAACGCATACAGCTTGGCTAGGTAAAAACCACTTTAAGGAGATAAGGCCTGGATACCCCATGTTCTAAGTAAGTTCACCTCTAATGATGGTTGTTTTCATACTAGAGCTGCATGATTCTGGATAAAATGAGAATCACGATTTTTTTTGCTTAGAATAAAGATTACTAACTTTACGATTTTAGTTTTATTTTATTTTATTTTTTTAAAGTTCATTAAAGTGTATTTTTAAAAAAAAATTGCGTCTGAAAGGCTGCGCAAATGCGGTGTGACATAAAATACTGCAACGGCTGCTGATTTATTCTCTAGGGTCTATGCTAAAAAAAATATATATGTTTGGGGTTCTAAGTAATTTTCTAGCAAAAAATACTGATTTTAATTTGTAAGCAACATGTGTCATTAAAAGGCTTGGCCTTTAAGTGGTAAACTGACCTGATTTGCAGACGAAGTTCATCCTTTTGATCTTTAACCACTTGCCGCCCGCCCACCTTCAAATGACAGCTGGGCACTGCGGCTCTCATTCTGGGTGGACGTCATATGACGGCGCCCAGAATGGCTGCCCTTGCATGCCCTTGGGGGCGCGCTGTTTTGCTAGGACACGGCTTGACCCTGATCTCTGTAAAGAGCCACGGCTCTTTAACCATGTGATCCGCTGTGTCCAATCACAGCCGGTCACATGTAAACACGGAGATGCTGGTTATCGGCGCTCCTCGGCTCACACTGACAGTGTGAGGAGAGGAGAGCCGATCAGCGGCATCTCCTCACAGAGGACATCTAGGCATGTAATCAGGGCACTGATAATCGGTGCCCTGAACACAATATAGCGCCCACCAGTGCCAGCAATCAGAACCTATTAGTGATGCCAGTCAGTGCTGGCTATCACTGCTGCCCATCATTACCCATCAGTGCCGCCTATCTGTGTCGCTTATCTGTGCCTATCAGTGCCCATAAGTACAGCATATTCATGCTTCCTCATCAGTGCCACCTAATCGGTGCCCATAAGTGCCACATCATCAGTATAGCATGACCGTGCAATTGTCATTCAAAGTGTGACAGCGCTGAAAAATGGCCTCGGCAGGAAAGGGGTGTAAGTGCCCTGTTTTGAAGAAGTTGAAGTGTTTGTAAACCCACTAGCTCATTATGAAATACTCACCTTAGATAGAAGCCCCTGCAGCGGTCCCATCGCTTGGCGGAGCAGTGTGCCAGGTCTCCCGGAGTTATTTCTGGGTATCGTGGGCTCCGGTGCTTCGATTGGCCAGAGCTGCGATGACCCGCCGATAATGGCATGTCAGCTGAAGCAACAGCACGAACGAGCCGTTGCTTCAGTGTGCTTGTGTCGATACAGGGGATATCTCTTAAACCGTACAGGTTTAGGAGATATCCAGGGTAGCTACAGGTAAGCTTTATTATAAGCTTACCTGTAGTGAAAAGTTGTTTGTAATGCCGCGTACACACGACCGGACTTTCCGGCAGAAAAGGGGGGGGGGAGGGGGGGGTGCCTCAGGCTTGGGTGCCCCCAAAGCAAGTTGCTTGCTGTGGGGGCACTCGACAGGAGGGAGGAGCCAGGATCACAGAAGAGGGACCCGAGAAGGAGGATCTGGGCTGCTCTGTGCAAATCCACTAAAACAGAGCAGGTAAGTATGACCGGTTTATTAGTTTTAGAGAAAAGACTTTACAATCACTTTAAGTGTGTGGCGCAATCACTGTATACATATGCGTGCGGGACCTACATAGGCATTTGCATGTGGGGGTGTTTTTTAATTTAATTTAAAATGTTATTTTTGACATGGTCTTATAATTTTGAAAAAAAATAAATGTTGCTATCAAAATGGGATCCCTTGTCATAGCATGAGCAGTGACAGGTACTCCTCCCTTTTTTTTTTTTTTTTTTTTTCTCCTGAGGGATCTAGGCTAGAGGTCGACCGATATATCAGCCGATGTTTGGTGTTTTTTAATTAATCGGCATCGGCCGATTGTGCTGATAAAAAAGGCTGATTATAATAATAGAAGTCAATGCAAGTTGCCTGAAGTCTTCTGTGGAGCCTTCTATCCTCTCTGGGCAGCCTGCCAAGTCTGATAAAAGAAGCTAAAAAGATGGTGTTTACACTCAATTAACTGAACTCCTTGTGTTGGAGTTCTCAGTTTAACCATTTAAAGACTAAATCTTTTCTGACATTTGTTGCTTACAAGTAAAAATCCTGTATTTTCTGCTAGAAAATCACTTAGAACCCCCAAAAATTATATATATTTTTTTAGCAGAGACCCTAGTGAATAAAATAGCGGTTGTTGCAATATTTTGTCACACGGTATTTGCGCAGCGGTCTTTCAAACGCAATTTTTTTGGGAAAAGATACACTAATGAATTAAAAAAAAACAAAACTAAGCAGTAAAGTTAGCCCATTTTTTATTTTTTTTTAATTTTTTTTTTTTTTTTTTTTTCATCCAAAAGTTTTGATTAACTGTTTAAATGTAAGAAATTTTCTGTATCACTTTTATTATTTAAGGCTGCTTTCACACTGGAGCAGGCATGCGTTGATGGTAAAACGCTGCTAGTTTTAGCGGCGCTTTACCGTCATTTTAGAGGCGCTATTCGACTGCTAGCGGGGCGCTTATAACCCAGCTAGTGGCCGAGGAAGGGGTTAAATGCGCCCCTGAAGCGCCGCTGCCAAAACGCTTTGCAGGCGCTTCGGCAGTGGTGCACATTCATTTCAATGGGCAGGAGTGGTGGAGGAGCGGTATACACCGCTCCAAAGATGCCGTTTGCAGGACTTTTTTTTACATCCTGCCAGCGCATCGCCTCAGTGTGAAAGCACTCGGGATCTCACACTGAGACTGCAGGGGAGCCGTTTTGCAGGCACTTTACAGGCGCTATTTTTAGCCCAAAAGCGCCTGAAAAACGCCCCATTGTGAAAGGGGTCTAACTGTTAGATTTTATAAGATGAAGGGAAAAAAAAATCGGCTTAACATATCGGCCCAAAAAAATCGGCATCATATATCGGCCGCCGCGATTTCTAAATATCGGCATCGGCCAGAGAAAAACCCATATCGGTCGACCTCTAATCTAGGCTCTATTAGACCCCGAATCTCTCCCCTGCCCTCAAAAGCAGCTGTTAAAATTGAGATTAGTTTGATCCAATGCTTTGCAAGCTGGTAATGGCTTGTAAACATCAAACTAAAACTAGAAGTGCCAAAATCGTTGCTGCTTCCTGTTTCTTACAGAAAGTAGGTGTGTGTGGATGTACCTCCCTCACGTCTATTCAGGTCACACTGATGAAAGCAGTCCCAGGCTCTAATTACACTGGAGAGCCCAGGAACAGTGGCGGGAGGGGAGTAGGGGAGGGGACCCTCTTCTGTACTCTGTAGAAGTGATCATTTCTCTGTAGAGCCACTCAGATCACTTTTGCATTAAAGCCCATCACTGACTGAAAAGCTTGGCTGCAGTCATGATCCTGGTACAATCATTTCAACCTGAGGATGTACAGGTATGTCCCAAGGGTGTGAAGTTGTCAAAAAACAAACTGTGAACCTATAGGGATTTCATGGCTGCTAAGTAAATGCCTTCTCAACTGTGATCTGATCATCTGACACAATAATGCGGTTTTGTTTATAAAAAACTTCCCTGTAGTCTGGAGAACAAAGCTACCAAATCTAAAGGAGGTACTGAACTGCCTACTTTGTATCATATAGTTGGGTTTTTAGCCAGACTGAAGACAGAACTTTGACTTGGCTCTACAGGTGAGATGAGTTTTTGTTCCAGATAAGTAGTGTTTCATCAAAACCAAATTCATAAAATAAAAGTAAGGCTCCATTCACACTTTTGCGACTTTAAACACAAAGTTGCATGACAAGTCACAGCCCATTATTTTCATGGGCACCTGTTCCTTTCATTACGACTTAGAAAAGGTGCCTGCACTACTTTTGATGCAACTTGTTGCCAGAGAGTGTAATTTCACACTGGAAATTGTGTGACTTTAGAGTTTCACAAGTGTGAATGGAGCCTTAAGCTGGGTACACGCAGGCCCAAATGTTGGGAGACAGTAGGCGGTTAAAGAAAACAAACAATTTGCCCGACATTTGGCCTGTATGTATGTCGGTCTCCCTGACAGAAGCTAGAGGTTCGGCTGGCTTCTGTCAGACGTGCATGCTGGAAAACCAGTATCTGACTGTCTCCCGATCAGCGCTCTCAGCCAATAGCAGAGAGCCCCACGCCACCTTGTCAGAACACAACAGCTTAGTGGGGGAGATGGCTGAACTAACCTCGCATGGTTAGTACAGCGACTCCAACCGGAGCAGACAGGTTTTTATATATTAATTTTTGAAACGTCGCTACATTTGGGTGACTGATGTTATGGTATGCTAGTGATATCTAATTTTTTGAACTTATGTTTTGGTGACACCATCATTTCACCTAAGCACCTGCTTTATTTGGTCTGTTGCATTAATGTGCTTGATTCTCCAGGTCAGTGTCTATTAACCACTTCAATACCGGGCCAATTCTGACACTTTGCTCCTACATGTAAAAATCATAATTTTTTGCTAGAAAATTACATAGAACCCCCAAACATTATATATGTTTTTTTAGCAAAGACCCTAGAGAGTACAATGGCGGTTGTTGCAACTTTTTATCTCACACAGTATTTGCGCAGGAATTTTTCGAACGCGTTTTTTTGGGGAAAAAAACTGTTTTGTGTTTAAAAAAAAAAACAAAACAGTATAGTTAGCACAATGTTTTTGCATTTTGTGAAAGATGAAGTTACGCCGAGTAAATAGATACCTAACATGTCACGCTTCAAAATTGCACACGCTCGTGGAATGGCGCCAATGTTCGGTACTTAAAAATCCCCATAGGCGACACTTGAAATTTTTTTACTGGTTACATGTTTTGAGTTACAGAGGAGGTCTAGGGCCAAAATTATTGCTCTCGCTCCAACGTTCACGGCGATACCTCACATGTATGGTTTGAACAAGGTTTTCATATGTGGGCGGGACTTACGTATGCGTTCGCTTCTGCGTGCGAGCACACGGGGACTGCGGCGCTTTAAAAAAATTTTTTTATTATTGTTAGTTATTTTTTTTTTTATTTTGACACTTTTTTTGAAAAAAAAAATTGATCACTTTTATATCTATTACAAGGAATGTAAACATCCCTTGTAATAGCAATATTACATGTCAGGTGCTCTTAATAGTGAGATATGGGGTCAATAAGACGAGAGGGTAGCGGGAGGGGGGGGGAGTCCCCTCTCGCCTCCCATAGGAACGATCAAGCGGCGGAACGGCCGCTATGATCTTTCCTATGGTGTAGAGATTCGCCGGCTGAAACCGGCAATATCTGAATGATGTCTGTAACTACAGGCATCATTCAGATATACCTGCTCAAAACCCAGGACGTCATATGACGTCCTTGGTATTGAAGTGGTTAACTTCAGTCCCCAAGCGCCCAAACAGGTCATGTTTTCAGGATTTCCCTTAGATGAAACGGCTGTGGTAATTTTAAAGCAGTGAAACTGATCAAATCACCCGTGCAAAATTGATGGGAAGCCTGAAAACATGACCTGTTGGCTTTATTTGTGGTTTTGCTTTTTGAGAACTTGGATTGATTAACCACTTCCGGACCGCCCGCCATTGTTATACGTCGGTACTTTGAAGAGGAGTATCGTTATGGCAGCTGCCATAATACGGTATCCTCTTCTTCAGCGGGCAGTCTGCTTCAGGATAAAAGTGGTCTCTGCGGCGGATTCGCTGCAAGATCACTTTTATCAGTGGCGGGAGAGGGCTCCTGCCACGCTGCGGTGCCCTCCGCCGCTTACCGGAGCCGTCAGCGGAGGCGATCGGATCTTCTCTTGTGTGACATGGAGAGTAGTGAGGGGAAGATGGCACAGTCTCCATATCAATGCAGGGCAGAAGCAACGTCAAAATGTCACTTCCGCCCATAGCTGTTAAAGGGTTTTTTTTATTTTATTTTTTATTGCATTTCAGTGTAAATATGAGATCTGAGGTCTTTTTGACCCCAGATCTCATTTAAGAGTTCCTGTCATGCTTTTTTTCTATTACAAGGGATGTTTACATTCCTTGTAATGTGAATAAAAGTGACATTAATTTTTTTTTTTTTTTTTTTTAAAGAACAGTGTAAAAAAAAAAAAGGATAAATACGAAAAAAAAAATGTAAGCGCGCCCCGTATCGACGAGCTCGTGCGCTGAAGCAAACTCATACGTGAGTAGCGCCCGCATATGAAAACTGTGTTCAAACCACACGTGAGGTATCGCCGCGATCAGTAGAGCGAGAGCAATAATTCTAGCACTAGACCTCTGAAACTCAATACAGGCAACCGGTAGAATTTTTTTACAAGTCGCCTATGGAGATTTTTAAGGGTAAAAGTTTGTCGCCATTCCACGAGCAGGTGCAATTTTGAAGCGTGACATGTTGGGTATCAATTTACTCAGCGTAACATTATCTTTCACAATATAAAAAAAAATTGGGCCAACTTTACTGTTTTCTTATTTTTAAATTCAAAAAATATTTTTTCCAAAAAAAGTGTGCTTGTAAGACCGCTGCGCAAATGCGGTGTGACAAAGTATTGCAACGACCACCATTTTATTCTCCAGGGTGTTAGAAAAAAAAAAAAGTATAATGTTTAGGGGTTCTAAGTAATTTTCTAGCAAAAAAAAACTATCTTTAGCTTGTAAACAACAAATCTCAGAGGCTCGCTCCTTAAGTGGTTAATTTTGAGCAGCTGAACCTTGTGTCATGGTCCATTTTGCTAATAATGTCTGCTCCATCTTGCAAGAAAATGTAATTTACCATATGACCAAGTGGATGTAAACCCAATTCCTGAAATTTGAGCTGGGCACATATATATCTGTAGTGTTTTCTTATCTCTCTCCAAAGAGCTAAGTCCCATAGCTTTCTCTTCCTCCAGTAGCTCTGTTATCAGCCTGATAAATTCTCACATGCTCTGGGAAACTGGAGCCTGAACTGTGTGTCTGAGGAGGTTGCTATAAATAGACTATCAGACTGCTAAACAATTCACAGGCATGCTCTGCATGTGTGGGGTGGGGGTGTGTGCCTTTCCTCCAATCAGCTTTCTCAGTGTCTCGCAATGATCTCCTCCTACAGAGGAATAAGGAATTGAAAAACCTAACAGGACGTGCACTTTCTAAACAGTAGGTAAAGGTGAAGACAGCAGATGTACATGTAAGACTTGTATAGGGAGATTTGTTTCATCCCTGTGTATCATCTGAGGCTGTTCACTTCACTGGGTATATGTGAGGGTTTACATCCCCTTTTAATGTATTTTACCTATACTTATCCCAGTGTTCAAGTGAAACTCTCTATTATTCTTCCTGTCATGAGTGAAAAACTATTTTCTTGTCCAGACAGCCTAGACACCATGTTCTCTTGCTACTCGTCATTACCGTAAATAGCCAGTTTTTGTTCAGCTGATCAAAAAAAATGCACAGCTTGTTGCAGAGACTATACATCTAAACAAAGTTTAACTAGATTTAACAAACTGATTTGTTTCTAAGTTATTTCACTAAAAGACTAGAGTTCCGCTGCTTGTTACCAAGTGACGCACCCTTTTCTGGCACTCAGTATTACATCTTTATACCGGTACATGTTTCATATAATTGACCAGTCTCATTCGTTGCATATTTTTTGTTTATACTCTCCCTTTTTGTCCCCCATTGTGTCCATTTGTATAACTTTGTGCTTACTACCCATGTATTCTGGAATTGTGTTTTTTGATGACCTATAACATATCTCCACTACTTTCTATATTACCCTCTGTCATATAGTTATGGATGTATGGTATGACTTTTTACCATTATCTTGTTCTAGATTGACACAATTCTTCCACTGTAAACATATTTTGTTTCCTTTCTTTGAAATACCTTTTAAAACATTATTCTAAAAAGGCTAGAGTTCCCCTTTGGCCTTTGTCTGATGGGAGCTTTAAAACTTCTTCCTTAACCTCCCTCATCCTGCTGCTTTCTTTCTAGGTAGAATTCAGCCAGGCCTTTAACAGGATTTGTGGGATTGGTGTGGAGGTGCTACATGGAGAATAGGGCAACTGATTTTTTATAAAGATTTTATTTTTACAGCCGCCATCTCCTCCCTTTTTCTCTCCCTGGAGTACTGTGATCTCCCCCTTCATGTAAATACTGTATGTATCTTTACAGTTCACCTGTTCTAAGTTCAAATGTTACGCCCAGCAAATATCTGAGTGCAGCATGTTTTTGTGCATGCATTTGTCATGGTAAGATGCCTCTCAAGCCTTAGCAATAATGTCCATCAAAAACAACCCAACTCCCTTACCTAACCCTAGGGCTGCATTATATGTAAGCATTCGCCTGAACATTTTAACTTCTGATGTAGTGTGTGCTGCAGTTTTGGAATATTGTTTCTTGGACTGGCTCAAATGTTTGACTGCTTTCCAGGCGTTTAAAATGTGTGTAAACCCTAAAGCCAGGTACACACTATATATAGTTTTTTTTTTTTTTTTGTTTCTCCCCCCCCCCCCCCCCCCCCCCCGTGCAACCCTCTGTAGTGTGTACCAGATTTAAAAAAACAAAAAAAAACCTGTCGGCTCTTGTTGGAGCCACTGTACTAACCATGCAAGGTTAGTCCAGGGATCTCCCCCACTGAACTGTTGTGTTCTGACAGGGGGACATCCCCCCCCCCAACACTGATCAGCGCTCTCTCTGCTATTGGCTGAGAGCACTGATTGGGAGTCGGTCAGATTCTGTTTTTTCAGCATGTACGTTGGACAGAAGTTGGCCGAATGACCGTCTCCTGTCAGAACGACATACACACAGGCACAATGCCAGCCGTTTTTTTTTTCTTTTAACTGGCCGCTGTCTCCCAACATTCAGCCCATGTGTACCTGGCTTAAGGCTCCATTCACACTTGTGCAACTCCAAAGTCACATAATTTCCAGTGTGACTTTACACTCTGGCAACAAGTCGCTTTTAAAAGTTGCATCAAAAGTAGTGTAGGCACCTTTTCTAAGTTGCAATGATCTGAACAGGTGCTCATGAAAATAATGGGCTGTAACTTGTTATAAGCAGCATGGATACAGACCAGTCATCTGACTTCTCAGTGAGGATCAGCGGGCAGATTCCCTGCTGAACAGACAGACTCCTGGCAGAGTCCGTCCCATGTGAAAGGGGTCTAACATAACCCTTTTGGTTAGGGAAACATAGGTTCTCCTATTCTAGTTAAATGATGGTAGTTTTCATGTCTTGATTGTATCTGATGGCTTTCAGAATTTGATGTGCATGCTTCTTCCAAGTCAAGGACTTAAAGTTGAGGCTTCCTCTGACTTCAGTTTCTGCACACTTGTTCCAGGTAGATAATCAATTTTACAGATTGGCCTGACAGCCAGATACCTAGCATTTTTAGTAGTTGTCTTTTTTTTTGTTTGTTTCCTTGAGTGGATGGCTTACCTTTTTTTGTAGTTTTGGCATGAATTTTGCAAACAGGGTTTGCATGATTGCGTAGTTGTGCACTAGTATTGCCTCATAGAAGAAATTAAAAATTGACTGATGGGCATTCCCTTCTTTACCTAATATGTACAAGGATGTGATTATTTCCAAAGAAGCGGCTCTCAAACTAGGTTGCCTTTAACTAACTTAAGGTATGTGTAAAAGGACAGTCTCCTGTATTAAAGTTTTCAAGTATCAAGTCCAGTTAATGTGATGCACAAATCTCCGTTAAAAAAAACCACAAAACCTTCTTTACCTTCCCTGACTGTGCCAAATCCTCCTTGGTTTGTCTATCTCATGCTTCCCCCTTCTCGGACACTGCAGCTGACCAGGGGAGAATTTTAAAGAGATTGTAAACTCTTTAAAAAAAAAAATGTAAAACAAAGGCATAATGAGCTAGTATAGCATACTAGCTCATTATGAAATACTTCCCCCAGAACTCAGTGGCGCCTGCACACTGCAGAAACGACTGACCTTTTCCCCAGAGTTTTTTCCAGGCTCCAGCGCTGTGATCGGCCAGAGCCGCGATGACGTTGCTCCCACGCATGCGTGCAGGAGCAGCTGTTCACGGCATGGAGCTTGGAAGGCGTGGCAACCATGGCCGTTCCTTCAAAGCGCATGCCCCAGTGATGTCACTGGCTGCATGTAATTTAAATATCTCCTAAAACAGTACATGTTTAGGAGATATTTCCACTACCTATAGGTAAGCCTTATTATAGGCTTACCTATAGGTACATGTTTTCAGAGAAAGTTTATTTTCTCCCTAAGAAAGAGAGGCAGCACTGTCAATCCAGAAAGGAGTGGGCAGAGCTGAGTTTTACCAGTTGCTGATTGAGAAGCTACAGGCTTGTGAATCCAAAGTGACAAGGCTGTTGGCTTAGTCCTGGACCAATTTTCTCATCCCAGTGTAGTTCAAGCAGGCTCGCTCAACAGGTCTTTGGGACTTTGCAGGGGAGCCAGTAGAAAACTAAAATGCAGAAACGCCTATGATTGTATGTGTAGAATAAACGTGTGTGTCTTTGTCTTTGTGTTAGACCACTCCAATGAATCCAGATAGAGATACAACAGTGGACAAAGGGTGGACCTGTTGCATTTTTGCTAACTTGCATGCAAAATGCTTGTTGCCTGGCTGGTAATATACATATCAGGAAAGGAGTAGAATAGTCAAGTCCTCTATTTGCATATTTGTTTCAGGTCAGTGACTCAAAGAATTGAAGTAAGAGGGTGAGGATAAGGCCCCATTCACACGAAAGGCCCAATTGGGTCCGGCTGTCTGTTTTTCAGCGGGACCTGATCGAACCTTCCATTCTCCTCTATGGAGTGCCAGATGTAAACACACTTGTCAGTTTACACATGGCTACCCTCAGGTCCAATCTGGCCCAGGAAAAAAGGGTGATACGTTCTCTGTCTGACTCGATCGAAGGTCAGTTGGCTGTTCATAGAGCAGAGCGGGCTGTGTCTGTCTCATCCAGGTGCTCTGCTCAGCAGGGGGATCAGTGGGTGGGTCCCCTGCTGAGCAAAACTGGATCCGGCCCATGTGAAAGGTTTGATGGGTAAAGAAAACATTCTACACACCACTCCACCATCGGCTATCGTAAGACCTGATGGATCTGTTGATAATCCAGTTTTCACAAAATTCGGCCATCTGTATGTCATAACAGAAACAAAGTGGTTCAAAAGTCAAGATTTTTTTCTTTTTTTTACCTTTTTAACCCTCCTCTCTTACAAATGACATGGGCAGAAGCCATTGGCTCCTGCTGCTGTTAGTCAAATCCTGTGTGGAGGGAGCGGGGGCATTATATGCATTAAGGGGAAAAACCTTTTTTGTGCTGCAGCTCTCCCCCCAGACCCCCCCCCCTTTCTTACCTGAGCCCGATCGTTCCAGCGACTGGGACAAGCACAGCAGCTGTCTCGGGTTTTCATTGGATAGATTTACAGCAGCTATCAAATCCAGTGACACAGGAGCCGGGGGTGGGGCCTAGTCCTGCTGTCTGTGTCAATGGATGCAGCAGCGGGACTCGGGAGCACGCCGGCACGAGTGCCCCCATAGAAAGCGTCTCTCTGTGGGGGCACTCGAGAAAAGGAGGAGCCAGGAGCTCCATGAGGGACTCCAGAAAAGGAGGATCGGGGCCGCTCTATGCAAAACCCTTTCACAGAGGAGGCAAGTATGACATGTTTGTTATTGAGACCCCTTTCACACTGGGGTGTTTTTCAGGTGCTTTTGGGCTAAAAATAGCGCCTGTCAAGCACCTGAGAACTGCCTCCCTTGCAGCTCCAGTGTGAAAGCCCAAGTGCTTTCACACTGGGGTGCTGCGCTTGCAGGACATTAAAGTCCTGCAAGCAGCATCTTTCGGGCGGTGGAGGAGCAGTGAATACACCACTCCTGCCCATTGAAATCAATAGGCAGTGCTGCCAAAGTGCTTCGGTAGCAGTGCTTTGCGGGTGATATTAACCCTTTATTCAGGCTGCTAGCGGGGGTTATAAGGCCTCTTTCACACGAACGATCCGTTCAGGTCCGCCTGTCAGTTTTTTAGGCGGACCTGAACGGACCCTCCATAGACCTCCTATGGAGCGTCGAATGTCAGCGGTGACATGTCCGCTGACATCCGATCCGAAAAAGTGTAACGGAGGAAAACCCTACTTTTCCATCCGTTTTCGGATCGGGTGACGACGGACTCTACGGCCCGTCGTCATCCGATCCCCCATAGGGGAGAGCGGCGCTCTGACAGGTCCGTCGCTGCACAGACCTGTCATCTGCCTGCTCAGCGGGCATCGGCGCTTTACCACTGAGCAACCCCCCCCCCCCCCCCCCGTGCTGCGCTCCTGTGTGAAAATGCCCTTAAGGAAAAAAAACGCAAAGCTTTACAATCACTTTAACAATTTTCAGTGTTTTTGTTTTGGGTATCCCATGCACACTGTGTCTGTATTCTTATTCTTCTTCTTGTTCAGATGAAGTCTTTGCTCCTGATGCAACCCTCTGTAGTGTGTACCAGATTTAAAAAAACAAAAAAAAACCTGTCGGCTCTTGTTGGAGCCACTGTACTAACCATGCAAGGTTAGTCCAGGGATCTCCCCCACTGAACTGTTGTGTTCTGACAGGGGGACATCCCCCCCCCCAACACTGATCAGCGCTCTCTCTGCTATTGGCTGAGAGCACTGATTGGGAGTCGGTCAGATTCTGTTTTTTCAGCATGTACGTTGGACAGAAGTTGGCCGAATGACCGTCTCCTGTCAGAACGACATACACACAGGCACAATGCCAGCCGTTTTTTTTTTCTTTTAACTGGCCGCTGTCTCCCAACATTCAGCCCATGTGTACCTGGCTTAAGGCTCCATTCACACTTGTGCAACTCCAAAGTCACATAATTTCCAGTGTGACTTTACACTCTGGCAACAAGTCGCTTTTAAAAGTTGCATCAAAAGTAGTGTAGGCACCTTTTCTAAGTTGCAATGATCTGAACAGGTGCTCATGAAAATAATGGGCTGTAACTTGTTATAAGCAGCATGGATACAGACCAGTCATCTGACTTCTCAGTGAGGATCAGCGGGCAGATTCCCTGCTGAACAGACAGACTCCTGGCAGAGTCCGTCCCATGTGAAAGGGGTCTAACATAACCCTTTTGGTTAGGGAAACATAGGTTCTCCTATTCTAGTTAAATGATGGTAGTTTTCATGTCTTGATTGTATCTGATGGCTTTCAGAATTTGATGTGCATGCTTCTTCCAAGTCAAGGACTTAAAGTTGAGGCTTCCTCTGACTTCAGTTTCTGCACACTTGTTCCAGGTAGATAATCAATTTTACAGATTGGCCTGACAGCCAGATACCTAGCATTTTTAGTAGTTGTCTTTTTTTTTGTTTGTTTCCTTGAGTGGATGGCTTACCTTTTTTTGTAGTTTTGGCATGAATTTTGCAAACAGGGTTTGCATGATTGCGTAGTTGTGCACTAGTATTGCCTCATAGAAGAAATTAAAAATTGACTGATGGGCATTCCCTTCTTTACCTAATATGTACAAGGATGTGATTATTTCCAAAGAAGCGGCTCTCAAACTAGGTTGCCTTTAACTAACTTAAGGTATGTGTAAAAGGACAGTCTCCTGTATTAAAGTTTTCAAGTATCAAGTCCAGTTAATGTGATGCACAAATCTCCGTTAAAAAAAACCACAAAACCTTCTTTACCTTCCCTGACTGTGCCAAATCCTCCTTGGTTTGTCTATCTCATGCTTCCCCCTTCTCGGACACTGCAGCTGACCAGGGGAGAATTTTAAAGAGATTGTAAACTCTTTAAAAAAAAAAATGTAAAACAAAGGCATAATGAGCTAGTATAGCATACTAGCTCATTATGAAATACTTCCCCCAGAACTCAGTGGCGCCTGCACACTGCAGAAACGACTGACCTTTTCCCCAGAGTTTTTTCCAGGCTCCAGCGCTGTGATCGGCCAGAGCCGCGATGACGTTGCTCCCACGCATGCGTGCAGGAGCAGCTGTTCACGGCATGGAGCTTGGAAGGCGTGGCAACCATGGCCGTTCCTTCAAAGCGCATGCCCCAGTGATGTCACTGGCTGCATGTAATTTAAATATCTCCTAAAACAGTACATGTTTAGGAGATATTTCCACTACCTATAGGTAAGCCTTATTATAGGCTTACCTATAGGTACATGTTTTCAGAGAAAGTTTATTTTCTCCCTAAGAAAGAGAGGCAGCACTGTCAATCCAGAAAGGAGTGGGCAGAGCTGAGTTTTACCAGTTGCTGATTGAGAAGCTACAGGCTTGTGAATCCAAAGTGACAAGGCTGTTGGCTTAGTCCTGGACCAATTTTCTCATCCCAGTGTAGTTCAAGCAGGCTCGCTCAACAGGTCTTTGGGACTTTGCAGGGGAGCCAGTAGAAAACTAAAATGCAGAAACGCCTATGATTGTATGTGTAGAATAAACGTGTGTGTCTTTGTCTTTGTGTTAGACCACTCCAATGAATCCAGATAGAGATACAACAGTGGACAAAGGGTGGACCTGTTGCATTTTTGCTAACTTGCATGCAAAATGCTTGTTGCCTGGCTGGTAATATACATATCAGGAAAGGAGTAGAATAGTCAAGTCCTCTATTTGCATATTTGTTTCAGGTCAGTGACTCAAAGAATTGAAGTAAGAGGGTGAGGATAAGGCCCCATTCACACGAAAGGCCCAATTGGGTCCGGCTGTCTGTTTTTCAGCGGGACCTGATCGAACCTTCCATTCTCCTCTATGGAGTGCCAGATGTAAACACACTTGTCAGTTTACACATGGCTACCCTCAGGTCCAATCTGGCCCAGGAAAAAAGGGTGATACGTTCTCTGTCTGACTCGATCGAAGGTCAGTTGGCTGTTCATAGAGCAGAGCGGGCTGTGTCTGTCTCATCCAGGTGCTCTGCTCAGCAGGGGGATCAGTGGGTGGGTCCCCTGCTGAGCAAAACTGGATCCGGCCCATGTGAAAGGTTTGATGGGTAAAGAAAACATTCTACACACCACTCCACCATCGGCTATCGTAAGACCTGATGGATCTGTTGATAATCCAGTTTTCACAAAATTCGGCCATCTGTATGTCATAACAGAAACAAAGTGGTTCAAAAGTCAAGATTTTTTTCTTTTTTTTACCTTTTTAACCCTCCTCTCTTACAAATGACATGGGCAGAAGCCATTGGCTCCTGCTGCTGTTAGTCAAATCCTGTGTGGAGGGAGCGGGGGCATTATATGCATTAAGGGGAAAAACCTTTTTTGTGCTGCAGCTCTCCCCCCAGACCCCCCCCCCTTTCTTACCTGAGCCCGATCGTTCCAGCGACTGGGACAAGCACAGCAGCTGTCTCGGGTTTTCATTGGATAGATTTACAGCAGCTATCAAATCCAGTGACACAGGAGCCGGGGGTGGGGCCTAGTCCTGCTGTCTGTGTCAATGGATGCAGCAGCGGGACTCGGGAGCACGCCGGCACGAGTGCCCCCATAGAAAGCGTCTCTCTGTGGGGGCACTCGAGAAAAGGAGGAGCCAGGAGCTCCATGAGGGACTCCAGAAAAGGAGGATCGGGGCCGCTCTATGCAAAACCCTTTCACAGAGGAGGCAAGTATGACATGTTTGTTATTGAGACCCCTTTCACACTGGGGTGTTTTTCAGGTGCTTTTGGGCTAAAAATAGCGCCTGTCAAGCACCTGAGAACTGCCTCCCTTGCAGCTCCAGTGTGAAAGCCCAAGTGCTTTCACACTGGGGTGCTGCGCTTGCAGGACATTAAAGTCCTGCAAGCAGCATCTTTCGGGCGGTGGAGGAGCAGTGAATACACCACTCCTGCCCATTGAAATCAATAGGCAGTGCTGCCAAAGTGCTTCGGTAGCAGTGCTTTGCGGGTGATATTAACCCTTTATTCAGGCTGCTAGCGGGGGTTATAAGGCCTCTTTCACACGAACGATCCGTTCAGGTCCGCCTGTCAGTTTTTTAGGCGGACCTGAACGGACCCTCCATAGACCTCCTATGGAGCGTCGAATGTCAGCGGTGACATGTCCGCTGACATCCGATCCGAAAAAGTGTAACGGAGGAAAACCCTACTTTTCCATCCGTTTTCGGATCGGGTGACGACGGACTCTACGGCCCGTCGTCATCCGATCCCCCATAGGGGAGAGCGGCGCTCTGACAGGTCCGTCGCTGCACAGACCTGTCATCTGCCTGCTCAGCGGGCATCGGCGCTTTACCACTGAGCAACCCCCCCCCCCCCCCCCCCGTGCTGCGCTCCTGTGTGAAAATGCCCTTAAGGAAAAAAAACGCAAAGCTTTACAATCACTTTAACAATTTTCAGTGTTTTTGTTTTGGGTATCCCATGCACACTGTGTCTGTATTCTTATTCTTCTTCTTGTTCAGATGAAGTCTTTGCTCCTGATATAGCCTGTTCACGTCAAATTTTCGAGCCTTCATATGGGGTGTCTTCAGAGATGTTCTGCATTCTTTGTATGATCTGTAACTTTAGAATCCAGCGGGTGCTGAATTCCTAGTCCTCTGTACACTTTGGGTTTCTCCAGGGCAGTCCCTATAGGACACAGTGTGATGTAGGGGCCAGCAAACCAGAGCTCAGCAGGGGAACCATTTAGCCAGTGGGAAAGAAGTATTTGATATCTTTGCAGGGGTCATATAGAATAGGAAAGTATTAAAACCCCTGCTAGTTTTTTTTTTTATTTTTTGTTTTTTTTTGTTTTGTGGTTTGTTTAGCATTGGAGAAATTTCTCTCACTTCCTGTCTCAGAGACACAATGATGCGTTTTAAGAAATATCCCAAAGTGAGGGGAATTTCACTCTTGACAGTTGTTCCTGGAACAGGTGGTGGTATTTACCTTTACCCCTTTGTGATGGCCGGCTTTAGGCCTCGTGTGCACTGAACATTTTTTCAGCGGTTTCTAGGGGCTTCAGGTGTTTTTTTTTTTATTATGCATTCTCTCCCCCCCCCCTGCGTGTTAGCCTTTGTGTCCATGCACACATAGGCTTGTGGCAGGGGCTTTAAAAAAAACAAAACACTGCTGGTTCGTCCAGCAGCAGCCGAAAAAAGCTGCTTGAGGCTTGTAAACGCGTGTTAAAGCTAGGTGCTACTAGTGCTTGAGCGTTAATTCTGGCAATTGAAAATAATTTCCCAAGCACTTTTGCAAGTGTGAGGTGTTCTTTGTGCCAAAATGCTGGTGCCTGAAGTATAGGCTTTTGGGAGAGTTTGCAAAATGTCCTGTGTGCATGAGGCCTTACTCTTCCTGCCTTCAGGAAAGGAAGCGAAGGGCATTATCCCCAATGGGACGCTAACCATTCCCTTCATCACAAATGGTGGAAAAAGCTTTGGCTTTTTGTATTTTAAGTTTTTTTTTGGTGATGCTTTAAAGTATAAAGGCTTTATATACTAAAGGCAAAACTTTTTTTTTTTTTCCTGTAGTGAAGAGGGATTAGAACAGCGTTTTATTGCGGTCTGTGCCTCCATTAGGGAGAGTCACCCTCTCTATTTGTCCTGTTTACCATTATCATTGTCCCCAGAAAAGTAAAAGAGGACAAATCTTCCAATGGGGACACTAGTTCTGGTGACCTGGGGGTCCCCAAGGGATTCCCTTAATTTTCAGGGATTGCCTCTCACTTCCTGTTTGGCTATGGGACAGGAAGTGAAGAAATATCCCCAATGGGACACAGATTGACGAAAACAAATCTTAGAGGGGTTATAATTAAGGATGAGCTGAACAACCTTCGGTTCGCACCAGAACATCCGAACAGACAAAAAATTTGGCAGAACACACGAACACTGTTAAAGTCTATGGGACACGAACATGAAAAATCAAGTGCTCATTTTAAATGCTTATATGTAAGTTATTGTCATAAAGTGTTTGGGGACCTGGGTCCTGCCCCAGGGGACATGTATCGATGCAAAAAAAAAAAGTTTTAAAAACGGCCATTTTTTCGGGAGCAGTAATATATATATTTTTTTTTAATACTTAAAGTGAAACAATAAAAATGAAATATTCCTTTTAACCACTTGACATCCGGAGGCCGTCATATGACGGCCTCGACTTTCAGGGCTTATATCTGAATGATGCCTGAGGCTACAGACATCATTCAGATACCGGCATTTTCAGCCGGCGATTCCGTACACCATAAGAACGATCATAGCGGCTGTTCCGCCGCTTGATCGTTCTTACGGGCGGCGGAAGGGGACGTCCCCCCCCTCCCGCCGCCCTCCGGTGCTTCTACCGACTCACCTCAGCGATCGGTGAGTCGGATAGCGGATCCGCCGGCGCCGGATGTTCACCATAGAGATTTCCGGTGGACCAGATGGTCGCAGGAGTCTCTATGATCGTTCGGAGGCCGGGCGCGATGTTATGACGTCACGCCCGGCCTCTGCATTCAAAAAAAACGGCGCCGCTTCGGCTGTGAAGCGGCGATCGTTTTATTTATTTTTTTTTATTTTAGGCTTCCCAGCCTAGAGGTGAGATGTGGGGTCTTATTGACCCCATATCTCACTGTAGAGGACCTGTCATGTCATATTCCTATTACAAGGGATGTTTACATTCCTTGTAATAGGAATAAAAGTGATCAAAAAAAATATATTTTTTTAAAGTGTCAAAATAAAAATTTTTAAGTAAAATTAACAATAAAAAAAAAAAAAAAAATTTTTTAAAGCGCCCCTGTCCCCGTGAGCTCGCACGCAGAAGCGAACGCATACGTAAGTCCCGCCCACATATGAAAACGGTGTTCAAACCACACATGTGAGGTATCGCCGCGAACGTTAGAGCGAGAGCAATAATTTTGGCCCTAGACCTCCTCTGTAACTCAAAACATGTAACCAGTAAAACATTTTAAAGCGTCGCCTATGGGGATTTTTAAGTACCAAAGTTTGGCGCCATTCCACGAGCGTGTGCAATTTTGAAGCGTGACATGTTAGGTATCTACTCGGCGTAACTTCATCTTTCACATAATGCAAAAATATTTGGCTAACTTTGCTGTTTTGGTTTTTTTTTTTTAGCATGAAACTGTTTTTTTTCCAAAAAAAAACGCGTTTGAAAAATTGCTGCGTAAATACCGTGCAAGATAAAAAGTTGCAATGACCGCCATTGTATTCTCTAGGGTCTCTGCTAAAAAAACATATATAATGTTTGGGGGTTCTATGTAATTTTATAGCAAAAAAATGATGATTTTTGACATGTAGGAGCGAAGTGTCAGAAATGGCCGGATGCGAAGTGGTTAAATATCATGCCTGGGGGGTGTCTATAGTATGCCTGTAAAGTGGCGCATTTTTCCCTTGTTTATAACGGTACCACAGCAAAATAATATTTCTAAAGGAAAAAAGTCATTTAAAACTTATTGCGTCTGTAATGAATTGTCGGGTCTCGGCAAAAACTCTGCAAAACTCATTGGAAAAAAAAGTCATGGGGTCCCCCCCTGTCCATTACCAGGCCCTTTGGGTCTGGTATGAATATTAAGGGAAACCCCAAACCAAGAATTAAAAAAAAAAAGTGTGGGGGTTCCCCCCAAAATCCATACCATGCCCTTCAGGTCTGGTATGGAAATTAAGGGGAACCCTGCGCCAAATTAAAAAAAAAAAGTTGTAGGGGTGTCTCTCCCCCCCCCCCCCCCCCCCCCCAAATCCATATCAGACCCTTATCCGAGCACACAACCTGGCAGGCAACACGAAAAGGGGGGGGGGCGCACTGTCGTGCCGCCCCCCCCCCCCCCCTCTTGCGGCCTGCCAGGTTGTGTGCTCGGATAAGGGTCTGATACCGTACTAGGCCACATGCCCTCAACATGGGGAGGGTGCTATGGGGTCTGACCCCAAAGCACTTTGTCCCCATGTTGATGAGGACAAGGGCCTCATCCCCAAATCTCTTGCCCGGTGGTTGTGGGGGTTATGCGGGCGGGGGGCTTATCGGAATCTGGAAAGCCCCCTTTAACAAGGGGGCCTCCCCCGCCCCCCCCATGTGAATTGGTAACTGGGTACATTGTACCCCTACCATTTCACAAAAAAATGTCAACAATGGTAAAAAAAAAGACAGGCGACAGCTTGGGACAAGTCCTTTAAAAATAAATATCCCGCGATCCATTCATCTTCTATCACGCCTCAGATGAGCCGAAAAAAATAAAAAAAAATTTTTTTTTTCTGTTTTTACTAAACACAGGAAAAATGCGCCACTTTGCAGGCATACTATAGACACCCCCCAGGCACGATATTTTAAGCAATATTTCATTTTTTATTTCAGTTTAAGCATTAAATAAAAAAAATCACTGCTCTCGGAGAAAACGTCAGTTTAAAAAAAAAAAAAAAAAATTGCATTGATGCATGTCCCCTGGGGCAGGACCCAGGTCCCCAAACACTTATGACAATAACTTGCATATAAGCCTTTAAAATTAGCACTTTTGATTTTTCATGTTAATGTCCTATAGACTTTAACAGTGTTTCGGCGGCTTTCGAATTTGCCCCGAACACCGCATATTGTTCGGTGTTCGCCCAAACATCTGAACAACCAAAGTTCGGCTCAAGCCGAACCGTTTGCCCATCCCTAGTTATAACCCTCCCTGACTATTCAAAATGGGGAAAAAAAGTTTTGCCTATAGTTCTATCTTAATGCACAGGAAATAAATTTATGAAAATGCATGATGTGCAGTTGCACGCTAAGTGCAACTTGGGGTTCTTTTTAGCATACACCTGCCTTTACACAAATGTGTACAGCTGACCCTCATAAAAATGCTAATTGTCTGACTTTATCTGGCTTCAGTATTTATTATTTCTGGAACAATCATATAGTACAAGTATTAGAATTGATTTATACCTGTTCTGTGTGATTCAAAGCGGTCAAGCCTAAGCACAAAGCCAGGCAGCTTGCATTTTAAGGTCAGCAATGGCAGCCTACATATTTTTGACCTGTTACATGTACGTGAACTCAAAAGTGGTCTTTTGTGCCTTTTGGTCTGTTTTAAAGTGGGAGAAAAGCCTAACTACATCTATTGTTATATCTATTTTTTTTTTTCCTACCTCTCCTGCCTAACCTGTTTAGAGAAAAAAAAAAATCTGTATACTTACCTTTTAATCCGCTCTGATCACAGATCTTGCAGCTCTGTGAAAGGGAGCACTCAACAACGGCTCTGAATTCTGGGAGCTGTGATGTCACACACAGGCACCCATGGCCCATCCATTGTCGGTGTTCCCTCCTCTACCCTGCAGCAGCTGCTCACTGACACAGGAGCCGGACCTGCGGGATCATGTGATGGGAGCGAATTGGTAAGTTACCTATTTTTTTTTGGCTTACATGCACTTTAAAGCAAACTTAAACCCCAAATTAACTTTAGTTTTGTCTTGCCTCCTCCCCCTACACCCCCCCCCCCCCCCCCTCCCGTTTTTGGATCTTTTTTTTGTGCTGAAAAGCCTAGGTGAGAGTGATGTTCTCACTTCCCTCCCAGATTCGGCACCTGCACTGTGGCGCTGCTCGGTTTCTGGTCCCAGGAGGGTCTTGCGGCACATTTGTGCTTGCACAGATTTCCCTGAGAGTGTGCAATGAAGGGCCTTTATGGAAGTGCCAAAATTGCTGTGTTTTGCGCATGAAATGCCCACAGTTGCCAGGAATATGAAAATGGTGAGGCAGGAAGGCAGGCAGAGCCAAACAAAATGACTGAAGTTTTTCTTTAACTCTGAGCGTATTCACGTTCTAGACAGTCTGCTAGTATTTTTAAAGATTTATCTTCAATGGTACCTTACACATTTCATATAATTCATGCTTTTTGTTAGGAGGTTACTAACGCTAGTCTTTGAGAATTCCCTGGCTGACATGGTAATCCAGCAGTTAGTATTTCTAAGTCATAGCCCTAAAAGAAGCAATGCAAATTCGGAATCTTGAGCAAGTGATGGCCAACTAACTATAATTGTCAAAAATGGAAGCCTCCATATTCATTGCTACAGCATTCCTTTTAAAATTTCTGTGTAGATAATGTTTGTGGTTTGTTTGTACAGAGTTTCTATGGATCTTGATAAAATTATTTACAATATGCTTTATTATACAATTGTTGTGTAGGTTATTGTGCAGGTTAGCAAAAAGTCGGTTGTAAATGTACATTATAATGTTGTAAACGCAGCATTTTGTACATCTTTCAGTTTTATTGCCTGGAAATCGGCATACAGTAGTGCATTGATTTATTAAAATTTTCTTCTAAAACAGAACTTATTGCCTTGATTAACCTTTTTATTTTCTGAGACATTTAAATTTTTATGCTGGAGGATTTTATATTTAGGTGAGAAAATGCAGGAACTTTTTAAGTAAAGCAGTTTACTTCCCTTGTAGCAATTAGGACTACCAGGAAGGGTTAATGACTTCCATTTTACTCTGTAACACCGTTAATGGACATATCAGTGAATGACACCAAAATGGCAGAGCTTAACCCATTGTGTTCCTGCAGACAGCTGTAAACTGGCCGATCCTCAAGAGCTGGTGTGTTGCTGCGTCCTTTCGTCTCACTGCTCCCGCTGCTGGCTTCACACTGCAAATTCTTCCTTAGTTTTATTTATTCATCCCTTCTGCTGTCTGAGCTAGCAGTGCTTCTACATTCCTTATTTACATTGTAAGCATTTTGATATGCATATTTTTTGGTAAATTAGTATTGAAGACATTTTTAAGTAATATACATTCATCAAGGATCCCACGTAAACCAACCTTTCCTCCCATATCCCCCCATCCACACCCGCCCCCCCCCCCCAGCCAATCTTTTCCTCCAGTACAGTTTTCTTTTGCTTTACAGTTTGATTTTAGACTTGCATGATTATGTAATAATTGTTCTAGTTGTTCCACAGAGTTGGGGCAATGCAGACATACATGGATTTTCCTGATTTGAGATGTTTTAGATTTTGTTTTTGCTCCTCTACAAACTAGGCAGGGTTTGTGTGTGTGTGTGTGTGTGCGTGTGTTTGTTTTGTTTTGTTTTTGTGTGTTTTTTATTTAAAGCATATATTTTATCGTACTTGATTAGACTTGCAGTTATGTCTGGCAGTCTTCACTTTGTATTTCCTGCTTTATTTTATTCATTGCAGTCACCGTGGGCTCATCATCACCTATTTGTGTGTTAGGAATGCATCAAGCATTGTGTGTGTGTGTGTATGTATGTATGTATGTATGTGTGTGTGTATATATATATATATATATATATATATAAGCAATGCATATTTTTCCAGTGCAAGGTTTTTTGTTTGTTTTTTCTATACTTTTGAGCTATATCAATATATAATATTTGCTCCTAAACTTCTAAGTCCTAAATTATTTTTAGTAGGATATTTTACCTTGTTTAGTTCTGGAAGGGGAAAAAACATCTGCTTATATGCTCTTCATAACTTTTATGAAGATTTAGTGATGCTTAGATCTTTGATTAGGGTGCCATGGAAAGCTTTACTCTGGTATGTTTGAAGTCCCTTTTGATCTCTAGCTATGTGTATGTATTTAAAACTGTAAAGGCAGGCTTGCAATCTGTCCACCTCAGCAAGTCTATAGTCAGGTAGGTGACACCTATTTCCTGGATCATCAACTTGGCTTCCTGTGTCACCACCTCTAGCTTGTTTATTGGACAAAGAAACCTCATGTGACCTATGTCCAATTGGCAGGGAGCTGATGCAAGAAGCCGTAAAGGTGAATTAGGAAATAGTAGAGTGAGCTTCCTGGCTTTACAGAGTTACAAATCCCTTGGTAAATAAAACCGTGAACGTGTCATTTGGTGGGGAGGAGCAGTGGGTAGATGGTGTTAAGATGTTTCTTGCCACCAGTCATTTACTTGTTGAACAAAATTGAATTAAATTTTTCTTGAATAGAAATAAAACCCAGTACAGTAGTGCTCTTATGAGCTTTATGCATAGTATACAAGCCATACATTTTCCTGTGAGAATAAACGCAGAAATTAATTTCTGGTTCACTTATTCTGATATGGGGTAATACCTAATATTTCAATGATGCTTTGGCTATCGTTGGCCACAGTGAAACTTTTATGGATTTTATGGATAAAGGTCACAAAGGAGGAAAAATTGTACACTCCAGTCAAGGTGAGTGAACATAATGATTAATTAAAATGCAGAATTGCTAGTTTTAAGTGATATATTTTGTGTAATTAAAGTGAGGCAGGGCAATGCAAAAGGTGCAATTTTAATGGCGGCCCCACCAGTAGGATTGTACTTGCCTTTGTGACCCTACCACTTAATGTGGGTGGTAGAATTAAACAGAATTGGCACCTGCATAATAAACTGCTGGAGGGGGGAGCAGTTAGCCCTAGTTTTTAACTTCTGTTTGGGGGGGCTGCAACTGGCCCACAATTGCATGCAGTATACGTGGTTGCAGTGTACTGGTGTGGGGTTTAGTGGTTAAAACAGGCAGCGAGGAGGAAATATGTTTGCTCTGAGCTTTGCACTGCAGATCACGCTTTATCACACATGTAAACAATGTTTTTAAGAGTAACTCTACTTTTGTTGAGGGTGAAAAAAAACTATCCCATCTGGGTAATCGTTGTACATTTGCACAGTATTACAGTATTTTAACAAACTTTGCTGCAGATTTTAACCTGTTTCTGCTCAGGACCAGACAAACTATTCCTTCAGGATACATCCCAAGAGTCCTTCCAGGAAAGAAAACTATTTCTCTAAGTGCTCATGCTGGAGAACTGAGAAGAGAAATCCAAGTTGGATTCTCCACGAGAGTACCTTTCACTCGGTTCCATTGGAAAAACACCCAGCAAAATATTGTCAGCATGGAAAAAAACTGGTCCCTTCCCGTGACTTTCTCATGCTGCTATCCAGTATCCAGCCAGGGGAGAAAGTCTTATCTTGGTGGATCACGACCTCATCCCTAACAGAGGGGAAGTTCTTCCTCCCCTACCACTGTAAAATCCTTACAATAGATGCAAGTGAGGCTAGAGAGGAGTTTTCCCATCATGACAGCTCACGGAACATAGCCAAGAGAGGAAAACAAGCTCCCCATCAACATCCTGGAGCTCACAGCAGTCAGGTTGTCCCTGCAGCATTGGATTCTCCTTCTGAGAGGACACCCAATCCAGGGTGAAATCAAACATTGCCATCACAGTGGCATGTATCAACCATCTAGGGTACATGAGGAGGCTGGATTATCTCAGCCACCACTTGGACCTGATATACCAAAGATTGGAGGGGGTTCCGGATGTGGAAAACCTATCTTCCAGATTCAATAACAAGCTACTTCTGTATGTTAATAAATATTTGATCTTGCATATCTGTACACTCAAACGACCCCTCTTACAGACATATAAGAAAAAATGAGAGGCGCTCTATTCCCTCACAGTGCAAAATAATTTCTAACACAATATAAAAACTGATAGTGTGCTATATATATCAAACACAAACCAGTGTTCCAAATGGAAATCACAATAAATTGCACACCAGATAAATATAACAGAATCATTAAGGTGTGTAACCAATTCACCATGTGTTACATGTGCATGACTCCATACGTGTGCCAAAAATAGTCCATATATAGTGAACAAATAATCAGTCCAAAATAGTGTGTCAAAAAATGTGACAAAAAATTGAAATCTTGATAAATGAGTGACTTCCGCGTGTCTTCCACCTCACCACCGTGATACGTGAATCCACTCCCTATAGGATCACACTCACCGATTCCAATTGCCAGCACTTTCATGCAAGGCAAAGATCGCTTGTTTACACACTCCAGGGTAATCAGATCAATTCGATATCCCACAGTGTATGATAGAATCGGTCCACATGAAAAATAATGAAGTGCTCCAATCGTGTAAACCAGCACAGCAAATTTATTAAAACCACTACAAACTTTGAAAAATCACTCACATTTTAAAAGATTCAAAACAGCAGAAATAAAGTGCAGTTCACAGCAACTCCAGAAACTCAGTGGATGCACAAATGACACTGATGGTCATGGCGGACCCGAGGTGTGCTAGTGCTAGACTTCCGATTTCACCCCTTCATCAATGGCCCTCCGTGCAATCGAATCACGTCTCCTACGATTCGGCTTCCAGCGTTACATGCCACACATCACAGCCACGCCCCCGACATGTTTCATCATAGGTTGACTTAATCATGGGATTGGCTGTATGGGTTGCCACTCATCCCTTATATTTCCTCCTGTCTTAACACCCAATAGGCAGTTCAATCCGCATGCGCACACCTCGTGTCCCCACTGTAGTAATTCACCACTGTCCATTCGGACTGATTTAAGCATTTAACTTGAGCACAGTTATGCATTCATCCCAGTTAACTAATTCAAGTGTGGTTCTGTCATACCTAAATATATGGTGTGGTCACATTCATAGAAAAAACGAACAGGACCCCATCAGCCCATATATCGCTATACAAAAAACGCTCATTACAGCGCACCGTTCCATATGATTTTTCAAAGATTGTAGTGGTTTTAATAAATTTGCTGTGCTGGTTTACACTATTGGAGCACTTCATTATTTTTCATGTGGACCGATTCTATCATACACTGTGGGATATCGAATTGATCCGATTACCCTGGAGTGTGGTAAACAAGCAATTTTTGCCTTGCATGAAAGTGCTGGCAATTGGAATCGGTGAGTGTGATTCCATAGGGAGTGGATTCACGTATCACGGTGGTGAGGTGGAAGACACGCGGAAGTCACTCATTTATCAAGATTTCAATTTTTTGTCACACTATTTTGGACTGATTATTTGTTCACTAGATATGGACTATTTTTGGTACACGTATGGAGTCATGCACATGTAACACATGGTGAATTGGTTTAGGGTTGCAACTAATGATTATTTTCATAATCGATTAGTTGGCCGATTATTGTTTCGATTAATCGGTTAATAACCTTAAAAAAATATAATTGTATAATTTAGTTAATATGTAAAGTTTTAAAAAAAGGCAACTTATTCTTAAATATCTCTATGTAGTAGTAAATATAAATAACAAACTATATGGTTAGCAAGCAAAATATCTAGTCCACTCTGAGAATAACAGACAGAAGAGATATACTGTATATACTATTAGAGGGTGAATCTGGTAAATCTTAGATTCAGATATCACATTTTTTTATTTAAAAAACACGCAATGTTTTCCTTAAAAAAAAAAAAAAAAAAAAAAAGTCATTTTAAGAACGTTCGTTCGATTTTCTAATGGTTAGTGAGGTCAAATCGACCGTTTTCAACCACAGTAATGGGAAAATTTGGAAATAATAGAAAACTTCTTGGTCAAAGGAATTTTCAGCCAGAGCATGTCGTTTTTTGTTCAGAAATTACATTAATTTTAAAAACAGAATGTTAAAAACAAGTGAAAATTTCAAACCACATTCTTTCATTTAGCGAATGAAAAATCTTTGTACGTCTGAATATTCTCGTCTGAAAATTGATCGGTGTGGCCAGCATAAGGCTCGGTACACACCTATGCAGTTTGCCTTTGATCTGTTTCTGCAGTGCTTTTTGCTGTGCGTTTTGATTTTTGCGCACGTGATTTTGCTGCGATTTGCGTTTTTGCTTTTTTTTTTTTTTTTGGCCAATTTGTTGGGCAGATTAAAAAAACAAATTGCTGCAAAAACGCATTACATGCATTTCTGCAGCTTCTCCACTGAAGTATTTTGAACCAAAAAAAAGCACCGTTTTGCGTTAAAAAAAAGTCCCTGACCCTTTCCAAATGCGCAGCGGCTAAAAAAAGCATAGATGTGAATGTGTCCCATAGGAAACCATGTAAATGAACTGTAGTGTGTTTCTGCAAAAAGCACCAAAAATAACACATAGGTGTTAACCAGGCCTAAGACGTTTAGTAACATAATTGGGTTAAAAAAAAACTAAAAATAGCCCTTTATAGTACAAAAAAGCAGATAATCACTACTGTAAGGGGCTCATTTTTTTTATTGTAGACCTGTGAAAGTAATGTTTTACAGTAGCGATTTGCTCTTTTTGCACTATAAAGGGCTCATTTTAGCTTTTTTTAACCCCATTATGTTACTGGCCGATTATGAAAATAGTAATCGATTAATTTCATAATCGATCAGTTGTCGATTAATCGATTACTGTATATACTCGAGTATAAGTCGAATTTTTCAGCACATTTTTTTGTGCTGAAAGTGCCCCCCTCGACTTATACTCGAGTCAAGCACTTTTCTGCAGCAAAAAAATTCATTTTCTGAACCGACTTTGGGGCCCCATATCTCAGGGCCACTTGGTGCTAGGAACCCCAAATTTGGTGTGCAAACCAAGTGGAACTGGTAACACAACATATCCAAAGCTGAAGTTCCTAGCACTAAGTGGCCCCAAGATACGGGGCCCCAAAATTGGTTCGGAAAATGTCATTCTCTGCTGCAGAAAAGTGCTTGACATTTTCTGAACCGACTTTGGGGCTCCATATCTCAGGGCCACTTTGTGCTAGCAACCCCAAATTTGGTGTGTAAACCCAGTGGAACTGGTATCATGACTTATCCGAAGCTGGGGTTCCTAGCACTAAGTGGTCCTGAGATACGGGGCCCCAAATCCGGTTCGGAAAATGTCATTCTCTGCTGCAGAAAAGTGCTTGACATTTTCTGAACTGATTTTTGGGGCCCTGTATCTCGGGGCCACTTGGTGCTAGAAACCCCAGCTTTGGAAATTTTATGGTGCTAGTTCCACTGGGTTTGCACTAAGTGGCCCTGAGATACGGGGCCCCAAATTCGGTCAACTGTGTCCATCTGCAGCAATGTCATTTCGGGACCCTTTGGGTTCAGAGACCCCAAATTTTGGCTGCAGCTAGGGGACATCTAGGAACCCTTAACTACCGAGTTTGAAGTTCAGGGGACCTATGGCTGCAAAGGGGCACAGTGAGGCATGCAAATGGGCACAGTGATGCTGCAAATGGGCATTGTTGACCCTCTGTTCCACTTACAGTAGCTGTGCATTTCTCACCCTCGTCTTATACTCGAGTCAATAAGTTTTTCCCATTTTTTTGTGGTAAATTAGGGCCTCGACTTATACTCGGAACGACTTATACTCGAGTATATACGGTAGTTGTTTCAGCCCTAAATTGGTTACACACCTTAATGATTCTGTTACATTTATCTGGTGTGCAATTTATTGTGATTTCCATTTGGCACACTGGTTTGTGTTTGATATATATATAGCACACTATCAGTTTTTATATTGTTGTATTAGAAATTATTTTGCACTGTGAGGGAATAGAGCGCCTCTCATTTTTTCTTATATGTCTGTAGGAGGGGTCGTTTGAGTGTACAGATATGCAAGATCAAATATTTATTTATGTTATTTACTTTAAAGGGGCAGCTCTGTATTTATTGATTTATTCACACAATCACATTTGTGTATTTTTTAACACCATTTGGTGGCGCAGTGGAGGTATTTTTGATTGAAGGGCGAATTAGCACTCAGGATACCTATATTATTTTACTTCTGTATGTTGCCAGGACCAGGAATCTTCTAGTCCTGGACTTGGATGCCATAATAATCACCTGGTATCAGAACAGGCTTATTTTATGACTTCCTCCATTGCAAATTTTGCTTTGCCAAGTCGAGCCAAGAGAAAAATTTTGCAAGATTTTGCACCAAACTGGCCCAGAAGAACCTGATACAGACCTACTCAGACTTTTTGCAGGCAACCCCTGGCCCCATTCCATGCTGCTTCTCACACCCTAGCTTTATTGGCATCGGTGTTTGAAACCAAGGTCTTAAAGGATAGAGGGATTTCAGAGTCTGATTCCTACCTTGCTGAAAGCAAGAAAAGCAAATTCAGGAAGATCTAATAACATACCTTGGAAATCGTATTTTGCCTGGTGTGCCCGCAGTCCATTCCCAGTGATTACTCTGTGCCTTGCATTCTGGGCTTCCTGAAAACAGGTCTTGACCAGAACTTGACTCTAATCACCCTTAAAGGGCAGGATTTGGCCTTATCCACCCTTTTTCAAAGGCTTCTGGGTCCCCACTATCGTGAAAAAACCTTTTTTATTCAAAGTGTTCATCGTATCAGGCCCTCCTTGCAGCAACCTCTGTACTTTCGTGGGACCTTAGTTCGGTTCTCTGCCTTGCAGAAACCACCCTTTGAGCCCATTAGGGAATATTCTCTTGGGGGGGGGGGGTTCCTGGCATAGTAGCCTTTTTGGTACCTGTCGGGCGCTATTCTAAACTTGCAGCCCTCTCCTGTAGAGCCTTTTCTCGTACTTGCCAACAAAAAGGTTGCCTGTACTTGTTTTGACTTGCCTGTAAATTCCATATCTTGGAGTACAGGACACTAGCCCTGTACTGTACTCCAACACTCCCAAGATATGGAAATCACATGGAAGTTAAAATTCTTTCCCCCCCCCCCCTCTATAAATGTAGTTGCCCTTCAAAGGGAACCAGTTGCTTTGCCCTGCATGAACATAGCACAGATTCACTTCAGGGCAGCTGTACACTTAATGTGTATGAGATAATTTGCAGTGCAACAATGCATGCGCTGTATATGCGTATTGCTATAGATGTTCAATTGCATTTCAAGGTATGCACATGGATGAAACAAATGCATCAACCTAAAGTTGATCCAGGGAAAATCTGATTGCCTCTCTGGGATCAGGAAGGATTTTTTTCCCTTGCTGTTGCAAATTGGATCATGCTTTTCTGGGGGGGGGGGGGGGGGGGGGGGGGGTTTCGCCTTCCTCTGACTCAACTGTGAGTATAGGATTGTGTATATGGGATTGTATGATATTTTTTATTTAATTTTTTTTATGGTTGAACCAGATGGACTTATGTCTTTTTTTTTTTTTTTTTCAACCTGACTATGTAACCTGAATCTGGCACTCCACCATGCGTGTGTTGTCTTTTGTGTTGTGCGGCAAAAAAAGGCAGATGTTTCTGCCAGAATAAACAGATGAAAATTAAGGAAAAAGTAAGTGTGAATGCATCCACCACGTCCTACGACTGGTAAGCTGAAATATAATAGGGATCGACAGATATGGGGGGGGGGGGGGGGGGGTTTGTGCCGATATGATACCGATATTTTGGCCACCTCTCCTGCCGATTGCTGATATTTTGTACCTTAATTTAATTTTTTTTTTTTTTTTTTTTTTTTTTTTTTTTTTTACATTGTCATTTTACATTTTTTTTTTTTTTTTTTTGGTTTATCACTGTTGTTTCTGCTACAAGGAATGTAAACAACCCTTGTTACAGTAATAGGCAATGACAGGTACTCTTTATGGAGAGATCAGGGGTCTATAAGACCCCAAACCCCTCCTGCACTTCAAAGTATTCAGGACGTCAAGATCTAAGTTTTTGAATAATTCATTTTTTTAAAAATGCCTTTAAGATGCCAGTAATCCGGGAAGTGGATTACTGGCATCTTACAAGATCCGAGACCGGAAAGAAGCATGGTGGGGGGGGGGGGAGGCCCCTCCCAACGCTGCTTGTTATTAAAGCCAAGCGGCGGCTGAGCCGCATCGGTTATTTCAATAAAGCTGACCGTCCGCTCTAAAGAACGGTACCGGGGTGATGCATGCAGCTGCACCCCCTTGAAGAAATATCGGCCGTTTTTTTGACCGATACTTCTAAAAATCGGCCGCACAGATAATTGGTCGATCGCTAAAATTGATTAAGTTTGTTCTTGGGTTGCAAGAAGCAGAATGTCTTGACCCTGAAGTCTACAGATCTTGAAGGAAACCTGTCAGATAAACGTAGCTGCTAATGCTGACCACTTCCTCTGCCATGGTGACAGAAACAGACCTAGAACTGGTATCGGATATTTGCCATAGCATCTACCATGTTTTATCTATAGAGCAGTAGTGGTTAACTTGAAAATTATAGATGGCCTCACATGCAGCCCCTAACACTTTCAGAGGACTGCACAATAGCAGTTCATTGACATGCTTTGCATAGCATTAGAAAGCCCATTTTATGGGTTGTATAACACCTCAGTCTGAAAATTTTGATCCTGCTGTGGTTTTTGGTTTTTTTTTACCACAGCACAGGCCGAAGAGAAAGTGGGAGTAAAATAAGCCCCATTATTGGTTTCTGTGACAGCTGGGGTGTTTCAAAATGGAAAGTAGCGAAGTTAATAGGAAGCCTAATCCAAAAGTTAGGGAAATCAAGCCCTTAGTAACGGTCTGAATCCAGTCTCCGAAGAGCTGCACAAAGGGTTTTCAGGTAATAATAAAATAACAGGCATTTTGAGGTTCCTGTTATAGCACTAAAAGAATGTGGCTCATATTGCATATGCGCATATTACACCACGTAGATGTAGAGTTTCAATTTCTGTGAGCTATAAAAAATAACTGGACTCAAGTAATGTCCTATTCTATGATGGTGATTTACTTTTTGATAAAAATTTCTGGAAATTTGAATTTCTTGACTGAGCTTTTTCTATGGATGCTGTATTCAGAATCTCCCCGGAATTGGTACCTGAAGTTACCCATGGCTCAGATTTGCTATAAGTATTCTGTGTACACAAATCTTCAAGCTGTACGTTTGAGTCTGCTGCAGTGCTTCATAATAGGGAAGAAAATTAAGACAACCTTTGCCGAGATGCACTGCTTCCCCCAGGGATGGGTGTGGTAGTGATTGTGAATGAAAGTCTTACAACAAACCTGACCATTGGTGGTTAACCCCTTCATTAGTAGGCATGTTTATGTTTTCTTCACACACCAATGAAAACAAATGGAGCAACAGATTATGGCATTGTTTTATGATTGGGTCATTCAGGATTAACTGATGTGAGAAGTGATTTTAAGAAAATTTCAGGATTCTATCTGTGCCAGTCTATGGGGCCCTCATTTGTTAAATCATTGTGTCTCAGTTGTAGAGACAGTTATGAATAGTGAACAAGATTCTCTGGCATAGTAATGTGCCAGATGGAAAAACTGATGTTTCAGAGTTGATTTTGCTTACGTTTAAAGCTGGCCTTACATAGCGGTATCATTTATTGATGGCAGGTAACAATATGTACACTTTAGGGTCGGTTCACACTAGGACGACTTGTCAGGCGACCTAGCCGCCTGACAAGTAGCGTCCCGTTCTGTACAATGGAACTGTTCTAATCGGAGCGACGCAAGTCGCTCCAACTTAAAAAAAAGGTTCCTGTACTACTTTGGGGGTGACTTGCATAGACTTCTATATAGAAGTCGTTTTGCAAGTCGCCGCCCCTGTCGTGTCCAGGTCGCCTGAGGCAGTCACACTGCAGGTCGCGCTGCCTCAGTGTGAACCGGGGCGAACTGTTCCTAAAGCAGATGCACAGGATCTCCATCATGGTGTTTTTATATCCCTCTTGGAAGTTCTGAGACTGTTATGTTTTAGAGCAGTGGTCTCCAAACTCCGGCCCAGGGGCCAGATGTGGCCCATTGCATGCCTTTTATTAGGCTCTTGGGACACTATTCCTTTTACACCAACAGTAGGGCATAATTCCTGTCACTGATGCCAACAATAACAAAAATAATACTAGCGCTCAATATTGGGGATTGGATTTGGGACAAAACTTTATAATTAAGTCCAGGAGTGCAGTAAGAGTCCAAATAAATAAGGTGATGTTCCTTTAAAAATGACTCGCGGCGGGTTCCCTGCACTTGCGGGAGACGCTGGAGACTATCCCGGGCGAACTTTGTCCCACACGAGCACATCACTTCTTACTGCCCTGTAAGTGTTGGAATACTTATGTTATTGTACATTAAACCTTGCACTCAAAGGCGCTTTTCTGTGTTTTTCTTACTGATGCCAACAACGGGGCGCTATTCCTGCCACCAATGATTGGACTCCATTCCTCCCACTGGCCCCAAGTGCATGAGACACCATTCCTCCCACTGGCCCCAAGTGCATGAGACACCATTCCTCCCACTGGCCCCAAGTGCATGAGACACCATTCCTCCCACTGGCCCCAAGTGCATGAGACACCATTCCTCCCACTGGCCCCAAGTGCATGAGACACCATTCCTCCCACTGGCCCCAAGTGCATGAGACACCATTCCTCCCAATGGCCCCAAGTGCATGAGACACCATTCCTCCCACTGGCCCCAAGTGCATGAGACACCATTCCTCCCACTGGCCCCAAGTGCATGAGGCACCATTCCTCCCACTGGCCCCAAGTGCATGAGGCACCATTCCTCCCACTGGCCCCAAGTGCATGAGACACCATTCCTCCCACTGGCCCCAAGTGCATGAGACACCATTCCTCCCACTGGCCCCAAGTGCATGAGGCACCATTCCTCCCACTGGCCCCAAGTGCATGAGGCACCATTCCTCCCACTGGCCCCAAGTGCATGAGGCACCATTCCTCCCACTGGCCCCAAGTGCATGGGGCACCATTCCTCCCCGATATCAACAATGGGGCACCATTCCTTCCCGATATCAACAATGGGGCACCATTCCTTCCCGATATCAACAATGGGGCACCATTCCTTCCCGATATCAACAATGGGGCACTATTTCTTTCCCAATATCAACAGGGCAATATTCCTCCCACTAATACCAATGATGGGGTATTGTTTTCTCCTATTGACGCCAGGGCATTTACCACTCACATTGACTGCAGTCCGGCCCCCTCAAAGTCTGAAGGACAGCAAACTGACCCTTTTGTTAGAAAGTTTGAAGGCCCCTTCTTTAGAGGTTTGGGAGATGTGTACCGAGCTCACTGCTTCTAGGATTTCCTTAGAAACTCACCATAACTACCCCCCCCCCCCCCCCCCCAGTTCATTTGCTAGTGCTCAGGGTATCGAGAAGGAAATTGACTTATGCTGCTGGGACCACTGATCTTGGGCTGGTGGTACACTAGTGATTGGGACAGATTGTTAAACAAATCTGCCAGGATCACTCCACTAGCCTATGGGCTTTGTAACCTAAAGCTTGCCCTACACAGGGGCAAAGTATCACCCTCAGATATTGTTAGTTTCAGCGGAGACAGTAATACCGGTCAGTATGTTGGAAATCCTGCTGGACAAACTACTTGCTGGAACAGCTGAATTGGAATTTTCTGAACTCTGCAATATTCAGGTCTTGAATTTCTGATAATATTACATTCTTAATTAAATTGTCGGTTGTAAACTTCCCCTGCCCTTCTGTTTTAGTTGCTAGTGGCATAGAAGCTTGAATTCTTACTAGCAATATTAAAGAACCTGTTGGCTGACAATGCGAGCCTCCCAAAAACTCTACTTGTCTGTCTGACATGCAGAATCAATAACTTAATGAAATTGGGTCACAAACCTGTATCCAAATTAGGAGCTCTGCTTTCAACTCTTTAATAGCTACTTTTTAGCTCTTTGATTATAAAGTATTGAACCCAGAGACAGCCAGGCAGCTAGCATTTTTTTAGAAGTAGGCCAGAAACCTTCTGTATTTCAGAGTAGGTTTACTTATTTAAAAATAAAAAAAAAATAGAATAAAAGCAAAAGGCAGGTGGAGCATTTGTTACCACTAATGGGAGTCAAATGAGATTCATATCTATATATAAAAAAAAAAATAAGTGTTTTTGTATATTCTGTTTTTCTTTAGTTGTGTTGGTGTAATATAAAACTGTCATTGGCAACTTATTGTCCCTTTTTTTTTAAGAGTGATGCTTTTTTGGACTCTGTACAGGAATGCCAGAAGCAGCAGGCCAGCCTTGAAGGGGGGGGGGGGGGGTTAGGGGGAGGCGGGTGTCGGTGTCACTGCAAGGGGTTAACGCCACTTGCAGTTCTCGTTGTCTGGAACCAGTTCAGGCTGGTTTTCCAGAAAGTGCTTTTGTGTCTCCAGCAGCATCCTGGGAAAACGAGAGGTCACGTGGGGACTTGATGTCACAACATAATACCACCTGGGGTCTGTTATCCCCTTTTCTAAACTGCAATATAAATCTGGTCTGGAATGTGGAGTGTAACCCAGGTCTGGGAAGAACGGTTGATTCTGTAAATGAGACGTCTGTATCAGTCCGTGACAAACTTTGGTCAAGAAGGTGAATGTGATGATATGAAGGGGATATGTGAAAAAACTCAGATTACTAGATTTGCAGCTCGTGTACCTTTTTAAAATCCCTGCAATACACACTTTGACTTTATTATCTAATCGTTGAGCAATTCAACTTCAACAATCGGCAAACAATGGAATAATCCTTTCCCTTCTGATCAATTTTAGGGCTCGATTTCGGTTGAATTTGATTAAACCGAGTCAATCAGCCAGGGTAAAAGAATGTTAATCCTTTTGCATCAATCGGCAGCACTGAGATGCTTTCTTTGTAGATTTTGATCATATTTCAATCAATCAAGTTATGAGATTGCATGGAGAAAATAGAGATGCGATCATTTAATTTACAATTGTGTCTCCCAGCCATTGATCACAATCCATTTGACTGAATGTGTTGTCGACTCGAGCTCAAATATTCCTATTGGAAAAGAAACTTTTCAGTTATCGAAGCGTGTATGGCCATAATTTTTATGGTACTGCAATTCTGCAAATTTATTTAGAATCTCACCACTTTTTTTTTTTTTTTTCAACTGTGTGTGTATATATGTATGTATATGTATGTATGTATGTGTGTGTGTATGTGTATATAGAGAGAATTTTTTTAATAGATTTTTTTTACTCCCAAAGGCAATCTAAAAGTTTTCTATTTAAGATGCATTAAAAAAGAAGTATGGTGATTCTTTTTTTTTTTTTCCCCCTCATATTTCCCTAGGTGGATGCAGAATGGGACTGATGCTGCATCTGTCCCCCAACGCCTCTGCACTGAGAACTGAGCGATTGAAAACCGCCGATGGCTCTGTTCTCACATCTCCTCAAGCAGAGAGCTGCTGCCTGTTGGTCAGCAGCTCTCTGCTCTGCCCCCCAACGCTCACTGGAGCGCTGAGCTGTGGAGGGGGCGGGGAGCGGCCATCTCAGGCTCTCAGTGGCTCCCTGAGAGCCTAAGAAGTGCATCAGTCCAGGCACCTGGCGGATCCAGACTTTGTTGTGATGACGCGTTGCCTGGACTGATTTCTGTGACGTCAGCAGAGAGTAGACTTCAGACTGTTCACTGCTGAAAACGGGTCACAGGAGTGCAAAACTAATTGCACTCCTGTGACCCAAAGGAGAAGCCCAGCCGAAGGAGCTCAGGCTGGACTTCTCATTTTTAATAATTTTAGTTTATTCAGCATGAAATGGAGCTTAGTTATGTAGCATGAGGCTGTATATTCTGCAATATTTACATTTTTGTTAAACTCCTTCAATGTATCCAATGAATGCAAGCTAGGATAACATGCACTGCATTGATGCATTCACACAATTTCACAGTAACCATGAGACAAAACAAAGTTCAGGAATGTTCCTTTATCCCATTTTTTTTGCAAATCTATGTACACTACAAACTGTATGATTGAATTGGTTCTGATATCGCTGTTTTACGAGCCTGGTGGCTTAATATGCTAAATGGGAAACCTTCATTTTGTTCGCAAATATTACAGATTGTAACTACCAGTAAGGATAAGTCCTTGCATTTAAAGAGCACCTGTCATTTCAGATCCATCATGGCAGCGCCTGTTAGCGGGCATACACTCATCTGCTGCCACCATGTCCGTCACTTTGTTGTGTCACTGCCGCATCACCAGCCGTCCCATTAAAGTGAATGGGACTGTCTGTGAGTCAACAGCGGGATAGAGATGACGTTGCTCTTTAAATCCCTTTTTTTTTTTTTTTTTTTTTTTTTTTTTTTTTTAAATCAAGCCTTTTTACTAGCGATTTTAAATCGTTATTTACATCGACTTGATTTAAATCAAATCCACCCTGCGATCTATCCATGTCTCAATGCTTTATTTTGTTGAGAAAACACTACCCTAGCAATTCAAGCCATGGATTTCTTGAGTAAGGGCAGATGATTAATGTAGCATTTACTTCCTGGAATCCATCTGCCTTTAGCTCATGCATGCTGACAAGAGGGCATGCTTGCCTGAGAGAGCCCCTTTTTGAGATGAAAATAAAGTCCCACTAATTCTCCTGCGATTATGACATTGTGGCCTAGGAGAGAAACCAAAAACCTTTTGCATGATTTTTGCCAAAAATGATCTGGTACATAATTCAACTGTCTGTATTGTAGTAATTCATATGTATGGTATTTATTTGCAGGCCATCATTATGGCAGATGAAACATGCCGGACACGTAGCCAAAAAAGGGCTTTGGAACGAGAGGTGACACAAAATGACATTGACAATAAGAAAATCAAACTGGAGAAAGGACTTATAGATGGGGATCTTATGATAAAGACGGAGTCTGGCAAAGTTCCTGGACTGCTGAAAAGTGGGGAGGTGAAAGCAACTATAAAAGTGGAGGTACCGACTGGAGACGAACCAATGGATATGAGCACCTCAAAAAGGTATTATTGGAACACTGGTAGATACCAGTTTATGTAGTCTGCTGTGACCTGTTAATATGTTCTGGAAGCTGTTTTTCTATTCAGTTAAGGTTTGTGTTTAGCTGAATACCTTGTAAGCTGTGAAAACAATCTTAGGGGTTAGAGGTCTGTTTCTATAATGTATACACATTTTACAAGTAATTATTTGAAGGGTGTACAGGTTATTTTAGCAGGCAAAGTTTAAACACTATAAAGTGAAAAAATGTATCACCTGGCGCAAAAATTATGATTCAAATTGAAATTAAAAATTAAATATGCTGCAGTTAGAGATATTCTCTACCATTGGTTAGAGGGAAATTGATATTGTATAAAAAAAAATGTAACTGCGCTAATCATAAAGTGCTTATAACAATATATACCACTAAAGCGGTGTGCAAAAACATCAAAACTCTCTAGTGCCAAGTTGTAGTGCAAATTATTAAATTATCAAGTGCAAAATTTATTTTCACTTCTATCATTTAAATCCCATGTGCGTAGTGTGCTCAAAATCACATCCGTGCTATTTTAGAAGCCTTTTCACCACTTCGTGCATCACCACCACCTTCTGAAATAGTAACTAACCAGAGCCTAGAAAAAAACTTTGCCTTTGGTTCATATTGGGATAACCACTCCACTATCCTGACGTTTCTCCAGCTAGATTGTTGCTAGTTACTCCTCAAATCTTGATATCTCAAAAGATGTAAATGGCCATCATAGCGCAATATGCTTTCATAAAATGTATTTGAACCAACAAGGTAAACATCCCCAATTGTAAAAATGTGCACTCACAATTCAGGTGCCTTTTAGACTGACACATTCATTCCAGCAGTGTATTTTTTGGTTTGGTTCCGCCGCTTTGTATCCCGGGATTGGCGTGCATTCCAAGCCTCGATCTGGTGCGAGTTGGGACAGGAAGTGACGTCAGCGATACCCAGAAACCTTTAGTGGTAATATTGTATAAGTACTTTATGATCAGCGCAGTTACATTTTTTTTATATACCGTATATACTCGAGTATAAGTCGTTCCGAGTATAAGTCGAGGCCCTAATTTTCTACAAAAAAATGGGAAAAACGTATTGACCCGAGTATAAGACGAGGGTGAGAAATGCACAGCTACTGTAAGTGGAAAAGAGGGTCAACAATGCCCATTTGCAGCATCACTGTGCCCATTTGCATGCCTCACTGTGCCCATTTGCAGCCATAGGTCCCCTTAACTTCAAACTCGGTAGTTAAGGGTTCCTAGATGCCCCCTAGCTGCAGCCAAAATTTGGGGTCTCTGAACCCAAAGGGTCCTGAAATGACATTGCTGCAGATGGACACAGTTGACCGAATTTGGGGCCCCGTATCTCGGGGCCACTTAGTGCTAGGAACCCCAAATTTGGTGTGCAAACCCAGTGGAACTAGCACCATAAAATTTCCAAAGCTGGGGATTCTAGCACTAAGTGGCCACGAGATACAGGGCCCCAAAAATCAGTTCAGAAAATGTCAAGCACTTTTCTGCAGCAGAGAATGACATTTTCCGAACCGATTTTGGGGCCCCGTATCTCAGGGCCACTTGGTGCTAGAAACTTCATCTTTGGATATGTTGTGGGACCAGTTCCACTGGGTTTGCACACCAAATTTGGGGTTCCTAGCACCAAGTGGCCCTGAGATACGGGGCCCCAAAGTCGGTTCGGAAAATGAAATTTTTTGCTGCAGAAAAGTGCTTGACTCAAGTATAAGTCGAAGGGGGCACTTTCAGCACAAAAAAATGTGCTGATAAATTCGACTTATACTCGAGTATATACGGTAATATCAAAGTTTAAACACTGCATTTACATCAAAAACTTGCTGCTTGCACATGGGAAGAGTAACTTTTAAAATAGTTTGCATATATATTAAAATACTTGTGACTATGCCTGATTCGGCAATCCAGAGAAAAATATTGCCCTAATCTTACCATGCATAACTTAACCAATTCTGGCACTTTTCTCCTACATGTAAAAATCATATTCTTTTTGCTAAAAAATAATTTGTGGAATATCAGTTGGTGATATGAAATGAGTGGGAAAATTAAGGTGGTGTCATGGAAAGAAACTGGCAGTTTTTTTTTTTTTTTTGAAGCAATTGAGTTTTATATGTTTACAAATATGTTGCGCTTATAACATAAGTGATCCTGAGTGACGAATAAAAAAACACAAAGGTGCACAATTGCAAAAACGATAAAACAACAAATTCTGAGTGAACAAAAAGTGCAGAATCTGTGTATAAAAGTCTATATGAAAAAACTCTTCATCAACAGTGGAAATAATAGTCCGTGGCAGAGAACGGCGTGTGGAGATTTTTGGGCCGCTGCCATCTTTTTTAACAATTTATGCCTATAGGGTAGAGTTCCATTTCCTGAGCGTGCGCTTCACAGACCGGACTCTCCATTTCCATCCAGGACATCACAGAGGTTTTCTGCTGTGTTTGGAGTGCTTCAGGAGGACGGAGACTTGTTAGACCCTGCAGAGGGCTAAATCTGCTGGCGCATTAGACCTTGCTCTTTAGTGGGTCCACCAGTTCAGGTAAGGGTCCCCACATACTGAGTGGTGTTTGGTCCTCTGATCCCAGGATTTCCTTCCCCCTCCTCTTTCTCTTCTTGGGTTAAGGATTTTTGGATTTTTACTACACTTTTGGAATCGCACTGTTTTGTTGTTTTCTGCCACTGACTCTTTTATTTCCACTGTTGAGTTTTTTCATATAGACTTTCATACACAGATTGTGCACTTTTTGTTCACTCAACATTTGTTGCTTTGTTTATGCAATTGTGCACCTTTTTGTGTTTTTCTTATGTCACTCAGGATATCACTTATGTTATAAGCGCAACATGTTTATATACACATTTTTTGAGATATTCAATAGTTTTTGTTGCAGAGATTATACTTTAGCGCATTATTTACCTTATATTTTTTCACAATTGAGTTTTATAAACCAGCAATAATCTTTTTGAAAGAGACGAACCTTGAATGACAGGATACAACGCTTTTGGAAAGATCATGATTCACATATCAAACTCATGTAGTATATTCTACTTCTTCTCGAGGTGTTAGCATTTTGATTTCCCGTTCGATACGGTTTTCATGTAGAGAGAGTTTTAAAGATCCTGGGGACATATATTGTACTTCGGTGCTCACTAAATGATAAAAACTTTTTGTTGGTGAATGCCTGTGTTCCTCCTCCAGATAATGAGGAAGTGTGGAAAAATGTGAGGAAAATGGTACAGTGGCCGAACTTGCCAACCCTAGTAATGGGAGATTTTAATAACTTGAATGAGGAGGAGGATAGACCTAGCACCAGAAAGAGTAATCAAAGAACGAAGAAAACTAGATTTTCTGGCTATACCCAAGAAATGGGGTTAATGGCTATGTGGAGAATTAGATGCCCACTAAAGAGAGAATAGTCTTGTTCAAGTACATATGGATCTCTGTCAAGAATAGACCTGGCTTTGGGGAATGAGAATTTTTCTACCATGGCTAGAGTCAATTCAGTATAGTCCCAGGGGGCTTGCCGATCATTCCCCACTCATACTGACCATACAGACTGAGAGACATGTATCTTCACCCTGGAAAATCAATCCACAGTGGCTGTTATTAATGACGGAGGACAGGATAGAACAAGAGCTGGTATATTTAAAAAAAATAAATAAATAAAAACTCGACATCCTTATTAGTAGTGTGGGATACTATGAAGGCATATATGTGTGGGGTAATGATTATCGTAAGGTAAGGAATATCAAAAATTAAGAGTTCTAGAAGTTGTGAAGAGGAGGTAATGCACAGGCTAATTCAAACTGAGCAGGACTATATCACGGACCCTATAGAAGAAAAACGCATAGCTTGGCAGGAAGCTCAAAAAATGTATAAGATGTTATTTTTACCTAAAGCAGAAAATAGCAGATTTTTTCAAAATCAAAAACACTAAGAGATTGGGGGGGAGGGGGGCAAGTCCGATGTATGTTAGCTGTGATAGCTTTGGGTCAGGGGAGGGGCTGTAGAAGGGGTAGTAAGGTATGATACAGGTAGTATCCAGAATATTTTTTGTTTTTCTACACCTTACTTTTATGAGTCAAGGGTGGAGAAGTCAATGAACCAAGTAAAACAATTCTTGGACAAATTGGTTCTCCCAAAACTTAAACTAGAAGAAAGAGTTTCTTGATAGCCCCGTATCCCTGGAAGAGTTAAAACAAGCAGTTGCACAAACTCATAATAATAATAAAGCACCAGGGATGGATGGACTACTGACGGAAATCTATAAAAAAAAATTTGGAAAGGTTTTGCTGCCAGAATTATTAGAAGTACTAAATGACACTTTTCGGAAACAAAGACTCCCAGTCAATGCAGGAAACGATAATTATAGTAATTCCAAAACAGGGTAAGAGCCCATTCACACAGGGACGACTTGTCAGGCGACCTAGTCGCCTGACAAGTCGCCTCCCGTTCTGTACAATGGAACCGTTCTAATCGGAGCGACGCAAGTCGCTCCGACTTAGAAAAAGGATCCTGTACGACTTTGGGGGAGACTTGGGGCGACTTGCATAGACTTCTATACAGAAGTCGTTTTGCAAGTCGCCGCGGAAGTCGTTTGCGAGGCGACCTGCAAGTCGTGTTGCCCCTGTGTAAATGGGCTCTAAGGATCCAATGCTACCGGAGTCTTATCGCCCTATTTCCCTCCTCACCTCACATGTTAAGGTATTGGCCCGGGTTATGCAAATAGATTATCAAGCTATTATTAACATTTTGATTCATGAGGATCAAACCGTTTTTATCCCAACAAGAGCAGCATCAACAAATAGCCGTAGACTTTTTTTTTAAAATATGCAGCTCCCTATGGAAAATACAGGACTTAGAGCAATAATGTGCCTGGACGCCCAAAAAGCTTTCAATATGGTGGAGTGGGATTATCTATGGGCCGTATTTGGAGGCCTTTCGTATAGGCCCAGGATTTTTAAAATTGGTTTAAAAAAGTTATATAGACAACCAAAAGCAAGGGTTAGAATTAACAATACACTATCAAGGTCGTTCAATTTGTCTAGAGGGACAAGGCAGGATTGTTCCCTGTCTCCACTACTGTTTGCAATAGCAGTGGAACCTCTTACCCTTGCTATTAGACAGACAGTGGAAATAGTTGGGTTCTGACGAGCAGGAAGAGAGGATAAAGTGTCCCTCTATGCAGTTGACGCTCTTATTTTCCTGGGGGATACCCCAAAGTCTTTAGCGGAGCTTATGAGCCTCCTCTCCATATTTGGGCGGCTTTCAGGTTTTCTGATTAATTGGGATAAGTCGGAACTATTACCATTAGATGAGTTAAAAGTCCCTTTATTAAACCACGCTATCCAAATCAAGCATACAGTGAGATATTTGGGGATAAATGGCTCTCGGAATGTAAAAGATTATATGAAACTGAACCTTTTATTAGTAAAGTTTTAAGGATAAATGTCGAAGCTGGTGTAAACTACCACTGACAGTGATGGGTAGAGCAATTCTTGTTAACCTTCCTGGCGGTATGATTATTTCGGATTTTAGGTGCTGAAAGCGGTACCATTATTTTGCATGGAAATTTGGCGTTTTATATTGTAGGTCTGTAATTCTTAACAATAACACACTTAAATCTGTCCAAACAAGAGTCTAGTAGATATCCCGGGTATGATAAAGTTTGAAACACAAAAACATAAATTATAATATAATAAAAATAAATAATTAAAAAAATTAAAAATAGTAATAAAATACATTTCCCCACGATTCACTATCGCTCAATTCTGCAAGTGTCCTAATTTACTATCGCTGTTTTCTAGCTGGTCTAAAGCCATTTTTGACGTAAAGGGACACTTTTTGGTTGCTATGGACAATCTCCAGTTTCCAGGCAGAAAGAACAGTATATATCACATAAAACTGCATGCAGGGCATTGGTCAAAGCACTGGGGACAAAAAGGATGTGAAATAATTTCATACAGTACTGTAATCTGTAAGATTACAGTACTGTATGTGTTATGATTTTGACATTTTTTGGAATTTGCCGCCAGGCTCCGCCCCCGTGCGTCGCGACGCTCGCAGGGAACGGAGCCTGGCACAGAGAGGCTTCGGGCAGAGGACGGAGCCCATGGACACAGCTGGGGACATCGCAGGATCCTGGGGACAAGGTAAGTAATGCCACACCAGGATCCTGCGATGTAATCCCGAGTGTGGCTCGGGGTTACCGCTAATGGTCCTGATTTTTAACCCCGAGCCACACTCGGGAAAACCGCCAGGGAGTTTAAAGTGATTTGGACCCTGCAATTACTTTGTGTTTTAATTCACCCGTATGGATCACAGTATTCTGGTTTAGAAAAAGAGAAACTCTTTTTAGAGAACTTATTTGGAAGAAAAAAAAAAACCACGTGTGAAGTTAACAACATTTTTAAATAAGCTGGTGGATTGGCGATTCCTCACCCAAAAAGGCTACTTCTTAGCTTTACAAATACAACATTTTTTCGGATAGATAATATCAGACCCTGATTCTATACAGAGTCTGCTATTATCAGTATATCCCGACTACCCATTGTGTGTGTTTTTCATACCAAAAAAAAAAAGTAATAAAGAATGAAATGATTAAAAAAAAAAAAAAAAAAAAAATTAGAACCCCCAAACATATGTGTGTGTTCGTTTTTTTTTTTTTGTGTGTTTTTTTTTTTCAAAGACCCCAGAGAATAAAATGGCGGTCGTTTGCAATTTTTTTTGTCAAACTGTATTTGCGCAGAAGTTTTTTTAAAAGGCTAATTTTTTTTGGAAAAATATACTTTAATGAATTGTAATGCAAATAAAACCACCATAGTTAACCCAATTTTTGGTAAAATATTAAAGATGTTAGGTAAAGTAAATCGATACCAAACATGTCACGCTTTAGAATTTTGCACATTTGTGGCGGGTTGTTGTACTGAAGTTTTCTAGCTATCGATTTCAATACAACCAGCATATTGTGTTTGTTTTATTTATTTATTTTTTTTCTTCACACTTTCAGAACACAATGGCTCCACCGGATTCCCTCTTCAAAACTGACTGGGGGGAATTGAGCAATTTTCTTTGCTTCAGTATGTGGTTGTCCACTTTCAAAGCCGTGCCTGTGCTGTTAGGCATTTTGGTGTTTTGTTTACAAATAATAAGGCTTGGTGTCGGTGTCATCGGAAAATCCGAGTGTTAAAAGTGGATAGTATTTATTTTTTGCGTATTCCAAATAATGCTTGGCAGCTGGCGCATAGAACGCGGTTATATCAATGCCAGCATGCAGGGTTAAAACCATGTTACCTAAGGATTTAAACATCGTCTTCATTTCTCATGTCAGACTGAAGAGCTGTTTTTTACTATGGTCCCTGAGGGTCGGTTCACACTGGGGCGACTTGGGATCCGACTTGTACGCCCTCAAGTCGCCCCAAGTCGCTTTGCATTTAGGTTAACATGGTAGGCAATGGGAGCGTCTTAATTGACACTACTGAAGTCGCTCCGACTTCAGAAAAGACTCCTGTACTACTTCTATCCGACTTGTAGGCGACTTGTACCCATTCAACTCAATGTAAGTCGCCTGCAAGTCGGATCTCTCTGTAAAGTCAAGCGACTTTGCAGAGAAAACCCCTCCCTCCCCCCCTCCCTCCCAGAGAGGTGATTGGCCACAGGCGAAGTCGCCTGTCATGGAGGCGACTTCAAGTCGCCTCGTAATTTGCCGAAGTCGCGCTGAAGCCGCGTTGAAGTCGCGGTACAAAGCCGCGCTAAAGTCGTGTTGCCCATGTGTGAACCGACCCTAAGCAAGGTGCTAATAATTGATCTCTTCACTGCAGTAGAATTGGATTCTCTGGCAGGTGACTCCATGTAAAAATGCTGTACATCATGTTTGGTTTTCCTCATACTCTACTAAGTAACTTTTTGTTTTTTTACATGGTTCTTAGGGCTGGTTCACCCAGATGCAGTCCAGTGCATTTTTATTTTGCATCAAAAACACATGGACAATGTTTAACGTGGATTCCAATAGTCTTAGGTCACACCAGTGCAGTAAAAAAAAAGTAGAGCGTGTGTCATTTTTTTCTGTATGGAGCGCAGCAAAACACTAAGGCACACGTGATCTCAATTCAGATGAAGTAAAAAAAAGCGGGGGGAAAACTGCACTGGAACGCATCAAAAACGGGCATGCAAAAAACACATTTGGAACTCAAATTGTGGTGTGAACCGACCCTCCGTGGGCAACTGCATCGATTTTTTTTTTTTTTTTTTTTTTTTCCCTTTTAGGAAGGGTGGTAAAATGTTAAGGTTGTAATTTGCATGTGTCACCTGTAAAACCAACTGATTGGACTATAGCAGTAAACTGACGTGCATTAAGAAGCCTTTACTAGCACTTGAGGAGACCTGAAATCAAAAACGCTTTTCGTATGCAAATGTCAATACTACTTGCCATGTCAGATGGAGGCTTGCTCCCTTCCATACTTTTTCTCCAGTAATGGGGCACTTCATAGGGATTTATTGAAATTGCCACCAGGCATTTGCCATTTTTAAATGGATTTGTACAAGAGAGCAAAGCACACTAAAACACTTTGCATTCGATTTATCTGTTTATTAATCACATTAACCAGATCAGATGTGCGCCTTTTAAGGGGGTTGTAAAGTCAGAAGGTTTTTTACCTTAATGCATTAAGATCCCTCCTAATACTTACCTGAACCCCATCTCTGTCCAGCGATGTCCACGAGTGTCTTGGCCGTCCGGGACTCTCCCTCCTGATTTGGCTGAGACTGTCAGTCGGCTTGCTAATCGGTAAAGAGAGAGCAAGGCCGGGCCGTGGCTCTGTGCCAGAATGGACACACGGAGCTGTGACTCGGCTCGGGTGCCCCCATAGCAAGCTGCTTGCTGTGGGGGCGCTCAACAGGAGCACAGGAGAGGCACCTGAGAAGAGGAGGATCCGGGCTGCTCTGTGCACCATAAGTATAACATGTTTATTAATTTTATATGAAAAAAGTAGACTTTACAATCACTTTAAACATCCCACATACAGTACTGTGCAAAAGTTTTAGGCAGGTGTGAAGAAATGCTGTAAAGTAAGAATGCTTTAAAAATATATTTTCATTTTTTTTTTTAATCAATTTACAAAATGCAGTGTGAGCAAATATTGATTGGATAAGAAAAATCAAAATCCAATCAATATTTGGTGTGACCGTGCTTTTGGCTTCAAACCAGCGTCAATTATTACACTTGCACACATTGTGCGCTTACACAATATCAGGGATTTTGTTGGATCAGAGTCAGATGTATGATTAACCATGTCAAGATTGAGCACAGCAACAAGACACAAGGTTAGTTATACTGCATCAACAAGGTCTCTTCAAGGCAAAGATTTCAAAGCAGACTGGAGTTTCAAGATGTGCTGTTCAAGCTCTTTTGAAGAAGCACAAAAACTTTGAGGACCGTAGACAGTGGTTGGGCAAGAAATCTTAATGCAGCCGAGGAAAGATGCATCATTCTTCCCGTTGACATCAGAAGATGTCCAGGAGTGCCCTCAGAACAGGCAGAAACCAATGGGTCCCAGGTACACCCATCTACTGTCCAAAGAAGTCAGGCCAGAAGTGGACTTCGTGGAAGAATTGTGGCAAAAAAGCCCCCCTAAAAAAGTGGAAACAATGCTAAAGGACTCAACTATGCAGGAAAACAGAACCTGGCATGATGAAAAATGGCTGCAGATGCTCTGGACTGGCAAGTCAAAATTAGAAAAATTTAGCCGTAGCAGGATGCAGTTTGTTTGCCGAGGGTCTGGAGAGCGGTGCAATGAGTGTCTGCAGGTAACAATGAAGCATGGTGGCTGTTCCTTGCGATTTTGGGGATGCATTTCTGTAAATGGAGTTGAAGAATTGACCAGAATTAATGGTGTCCTCAATGCTGAGAAATACAGGCAGATGCTTAGCCATCATGCAATACCATCAGGGAGGCGTGCGATTGGCCCCAAATTTATTGTGCATTAGGGCAACAACCCCAAACATACAGACAATGGGGTTGATTTACTAAAACTGGAGAGTGCAATATCTGGTGCAGCTCTGCACAGAAACCAATCAGCTTCCAGGTTTTTGCCAAAGCTGAATTTAGAAACTGGCTACCATGCACCATATTTTACACTGTCCAGTTTTAGTAAATTATCCCCAATGTCTTTAAGGACCATCTTAAGCATGGAAAAAGAGCAAGGAGTCCTGGAAGTGATGGCTTGGCCCCCACCGAGCCCTGATCTCAACATCCTGGAGTCTGTCTGGGATTACATGAAGAGGCAGAGAAGAATCGTGGTTAGTTCTCTAAGATGTTTTAGGACCACCTACTTGCAGAGTTCCTTCAAAAACTGTGCAAGTGTACGTAGAATAAATTATGTTTTGAAGGCAAAGGGTGGTCACACATTGATTTTATTAGAATATCTCTTCTGTTCAATTATTTTCCATTTTGTTCATTGATAAAAATCATTTCCATTTCTGGAAGCGTTTTTGGTTAACAGAATTTCTACACGCCTGCCTAAAACGTTTGCACAGTAGTGTACATCAGGATGCAGCCTGGAGTTGACACCAGTGTAACTAAAGTAGTGGAAGATTTCCTCCATCAGGTAAGCAAAATCTTCTAAAAGCTGTATTTTAACCACTTGCCAATAAAAACTTATGTATATGGCAAAAAGCAAAAATAGTGGCGCTGAATATATGCTCAGGTAAGCGTTTGATCACCCCAAAATGACATGTGACCAGATATGAGTATACATAGGAAAAAATAAAACTAAAGAGAATATAAATAAATTAATAAATAAAATATTGAACAAAAAATAGAAGATAAATCATGAATAAATGAAATAAATGTAAGTCCACCCTGTGACAAGTGAAATAAAAAATATAGAATAGTGAAACTGTTCAATCAAAAAGACAAAAATGCAAAAAAATACAAAAAATGGTCCATATAGTGTTCAAAGTAAATCCAAACTCGATGTGAGGTTCTCCTATTCCATTCACCACACCGATGTGTCTGTGATTCCACTCCCCTAAAGAAACGCACTCACCGAATTCCAATGCCTACACTCTCATGTTAGGCTAAAACGCATTTAACCGGTTCCCGACCGGCGCACGCCGATGTATGTCGGCAGAATGGCACGGCTGGGCAAATGGGCGTATCTGTACGTCCATTTGAATTCCCCGCCGTGCCATTGCGTGCGCGGCGTGCGGCGGCCGTGAGTCGGGTCGCGGGTCCCGCGGACTCTATCGCCGCGGGAATACCCGCGATCGCCTCTCGGAGCGGATGAACGGGGAGATGCCGTTGTAGACAGCAACTCCCCGTTCTGCCTAGTGACAAGTGTCACTCGATCTCTGCTCCCTGTCATCAGAGCAGAGATCAGTGACCTCAAACATGCAGCCCATCCCCCTACAGTTAATCACTCCCTAGGACACACTTAACCCCGCCCCCTAGTGGTTAACCCCTTCCCTGCCAGTGCCATTTACACAGTAATCAGTGCATTTTTAATTGCACTGATCGCTGTATAAATGACAATGGTCCCAAAAATGTGTCAAAAATGTCCGACATGTCCGCCATAACGTCGCAGTCACAATCAAAATCGCTGATCGCCGCCATTACTAGTAAAAAAAAAAAAAAATTTATAAAAATGCCATAAAACTATCCCCTATTTAGTAAACGCTATAACGTTTGCGCAAACCAATTATTAAACGCTTATTGCGATTTTTTTATTTTATTTATTTTTTTTTTTTTACCAAAAATATGTAGAAGACTACATATCGGCCTAAACTGAGGAAAAAAAATGTTTTTTTTATATATTTTTGGGGGATATTTATTATAGCAAAATGTAAAAAATAATGCTTTTTTTTCAAAATTGTCGCTCTTATTTTGTTTATAGCGCAAAAAATGAAAATCGCAAGAGGTGATCAAATACCACCAAAAGAAAGCTCTATTTGTGGGGAAAAAAGGACGTCAATTTTGTTTGGGAGCCACGTCGCACGACCGCGCAATTGTCAGTTAAAGCGACGCAGTGCCGAATCGCAAAAAGTGCTCTGGTCAGGAAGGGGGTAAATCCTTCCGGGGCTGAAGTGGTTAAACCACATGGATAGGGTTTCAAAGCGAGTATCCAAATTCCAGCTGTGAGTCTCACATCTCCACATGTAGATAATAAAAGTGCACCAATAGTGTAATACCGTAAAAAAAAAATGTTTTAATAAAATACACTTAAAACCTTCAATCTTTGCACTCACATTGTGAAAATTCAAAACCAGCAAAAGTGATTACAGCCAGACTTTAAATCCTTCCAAAGTAGCGGAACTTGCGGTAACGGCAGACCCAAGGTGTGCAGGCATGTAAACAGGTCTCACCCCTCCCTTGGTCCTGGATCTCAACTCGCTCGTCCACTTCCTAGTGCACCATGCAACGTCCTGCGTCAGTGATGTTGATTGCCGTACATCCACACCCCCAACATGTTTCGTCACAAGGATTTAATCATGGGATAAGTGTATTTTATAAAAAAAAAAATTTTGTGGTATTACACCATTGGTGCACTTTTATTATCTACATGTGGAGATTATGTGAGACACACGGCTGGAATTTGGATACTCACTTTGAAACCCTATCCATGTGGTTTAAATGCGTATCCAATGCCTACACTCTCATGTTAGGCTAAATTCGGTGAGCGTGTTTCTTTAGGGGAGTGGAATCAGACACATTGGTATGGTGGATGGAATAGGAGAACCTCACATCGAGTTTGGATTTACTTTGAACACTATATGGACTATTTTTTTTGCATTTTTGTCTTTTTGATTGAACAGTTTCACTATTATATATTTTTTTTTTATTTCACTTGTCACAGGGTGGACTTACATTTATTTCATTTATTCATTATTTATCTTCTATTTTTTTGTTCAATATTTTATTTATTCATTTATTTATATTTTCTCTTTAGTTTTATTTTTTTCCTAATGTATACTCATATCTAGTCACATGTCATTTTGGGGTGATCAAACGTTTACCTGAGCATATATTCAGCGCCACTATTTTTTCTTTGTCATATACATAAGTTTTTATTGACAAGTGCTTAAAATACAGCTTTTATTTTGATTTCTTTTAAAGTGGCAGCTTCCAGATAGTCTGTCCCGAGGCGCAGTGGTGGTATTTTTGAGTGGTGGCGAGTTTTTTTCTTGAAATTACCAACAGGAATTGAAGCAAAATCTTCTGGCTGGTTAGTAGATGGGAGCACTCCTGTGCCTGTCAGTTAAAACCACAATGTAGAGGAAGGCTGCAGTGACTCCTGATGGGTATGAAAGTGCTGGACACTCCAAGAACAGTGGGGAGGTTACCATGGCAACATGTTTCAGGGGCAGATCCCTCTTTGTCAGGCCTAAAGGTAACCTGAGATAAACACAATATAAAGTCTCTGGTTGGATAATACCTTTAGGGTCAGACAATCATAAAGGCATAGTTCACCTTTACCAAAAATGCACGTTTTTGGGGGCATGACCCACTTTCTCAAGTCTCCTTGAGAAGGGGTACACGTTGCTGAAATGCGAGTCGTCGTGGCATCCCAGGAAGCATGGTCAGGCAGTAGCCAGGAATCCTACATACGCTGACAGTGCTCTGTGAGCTCCATAATGGAGCAGACTTCAGAAGGGAGTGCATGTGTTTCTATCCCCTGGCTGCCTGCAGCTAGAGAGAGGCTGTAATAAAACACATTGTAGCCCTAGCTGGGATTCTGTGATCTACATGGGATGCATAACCACTTGCTGACCAGGCTTTTTCTGGCATTGTTTATAGTATTTTTTTGCTAGAAAACTACATATAACCCCCAAACATTATACCAATTTAATGATTTATTTATTTTAAGCAGATGACCCTAGGGAAAAACAATTGTTCCAGTTTTTTATGTCACACGGTATTTGTAAACACAATTTTTTGGGGGGAAAAATACACTTAAATAAAAAGGTAAAAAAAAAACTATGTAACCCCCAATTTTCTTTTATAATGTTAAAGATAAACAGGAACTGATTCTGGACAGCTGTACTCTTGAAAAATAGCCTTATTTATTAGGAAAAATTCACATCAAAATCTGAATAAGCACTAATGTTAGTGCGAAATGTCAACTCTTCTGTCTGCTGTGATTTTCACCTTTTTGATTTTGATGTGAATTTTTCCTAATAAATAAGGCTATTTTTCAAGTGTGCGGCTGTCAAGAATCAGTTCCTGTTTATTGCTACTAGCAATTGCCAGCACCTATGGCTTCCGAACCGAGAGAGGTTTATCATCTTTTTGTCATCCTGGAGCGGTGATATCTATCTTTTCCATAATGTGAAAGATGATATACTGAGTAAATAGATGCCTAACATGTCATGCTTTAAAATTGCGCACACCCATGGAATGGCGACAAACTACGGTACTTAAAAATCTCCCTAGGCGCTACCTCACGTGTGGTGCAAATACCATTTACGTATGTGTTCGCTCCTGGGTGCAAACACGGGATGGGGTGCTTTGAAGTTGTGTGTGTGTGTGTGTGTGGTTTTTTTTTTTTTTTTTTTTGGTTTTTTTGGATCGCTGCTTCCTTTTACAAGGAATGTAAACTTCTTTTGTGATAGAGATAAGGATGACAGGTTCTCTTTATGACCCCAAGTCTTCTTTACCTTTTTTAAAAGCAGAAGATAGATCAAAAAACTTCTTTATTTTAAAGCAAAAAAAAAAAAAAGATTTACTTCCAGCCTATATGGGAAATGATGTTGCTCTGGTCCTCCAAGGCCATAGAGGCCATCAAAGATGAACTCTTTGATCGCCTATGGATGTCACCCCTCCTTCCGCTTCGTAAACCATTCCAGTGGCTCATAAGCTGCTCGTAACTGAGACTGGCTGCAAAAAAAAACGATACTGGGGTTATGGTGGATATCTTCAGCCATAATCCCTGTAAAAAACACTTGCAGAAAACAATATGTATATATACGTTGCGGTTTACAAGTGGTTAAAGGTGCACACCTGATCTGGTTAATAATGTGTGTGCATTTTATTATTTATCTTTTAAATTGAATAAAGTGAGATACTGCACTAGTTGTGCACTTCCTATTGTTCTCATGTTTTGAAGCTCATGCATTCCCTTGTGAGTAATCCCAGAGAGAGCTGCAGATCAACAAACATGAGGGGAGGGTATGTCGGCGCTATAAGTAGAAAAAAAAATTCTTTTTTTCTATGTGGACTTTGTTCAAAATGTATTTGTATGCATTTTATTGTTAGGTGTGTATGTGTATAAAAGTAACGTTTGTTCTCCTGTCTTTTTGATGGGCAGATGCCTCATCACATCTTGCGTGGTCATTGCAGCAGAAGTAAGTAAACGTTGCTCCCCCAACAAAAACCCTGACAAGAATTTGTAACCTCCAGCACGTTTATCAAAAAGTCAGACTTCATAAGCCTGTTTTTTGTTTGAAGCGCCTTTTCAATTCCTGCCCAGGTGACCACACAGGAAGTTGGAGGCGGTCTCTCCAACGGGTAGACAGATGACCACAAAAAGCTTGCCCAACACGCACACTCGTTTGCTTTGGTACACGTTTTCCCTTTTTGTTTCGATTTTGGTTTATACTTTTGCACTGTCTTGCTGCCACCTAGTGGTTTTTAGTAAATCATTTTTTACCAATTTTAATATGGAGGAAAGTGCCTAATCCTTTAGTTGTTCAGGTGTATTCTGTTATATTTTCAACTTTCAGTCACCAATTTACTTTTATGTCTGATTTTGTTCATTTTAATTTGAAACCAAATGTTTTCAAATTAAACCAAATGTCACAAATCCTAAATTTTTTTTACTTCTGTCATTGAAAATATCTGGTACATTTGCATTAATTTTACCAAAGAGACAGGTCACAGAGTTTAGAGAATAGGATAAAGCAATGTTTACTTGCACATGATTTAGCTAATTTAAACTCTGCTTTATTTACGAAGTGCAGTTAGCATTCACTTCCAAAGGTCACATTCTCTGCTCGTTTGCAAATGAGCCCTATAGTATATTGAAATATATTTACACATTTGGAACTTGTGTTTCATCTAGCTTTGCACATAATTTTGGTACATGCAAATGTTCAACAATCCTGCTTGTGAATAGCCTTGAACTACAGTCAGTTTCACTGTGCTGTACAAGATCTGAAATGCGGTGTGCTGATTTTGTGCATCGGTGTATACAAACAAGTGCATGAAGAACTTTTGTTTTTAATTAGAGCCCTTGCACACTGGGGCGGGGGCGGCGTCGGCGGTAAAACGCCGCTATTATTAGCGGCGTTTTACCGCCGGTATGCGGCCGCTAGCGGGGTGGTTTTATAGCCGCGCCGTCCCATTGATTTCAATGGGCAGGAGCGGTGATGGAGCGGTATACACTCCGCTCCTTCACCGCTCCGAAGATGCTGCTGGCAGGACTTTTTTTACCGTCCTGCCAGCGCATCGCTCCAGTGTGCAAGCCCTCGGGGCTTTCACACTGGAATGCAAGGAGCGGCACTTTTGGGTCGGTTTGCAGGCGCTATTATTAGCGCAATAGCGCCTGCAAACCGCCCCAGTGTGCAAGGGCTCTTAAAGGTGTGCAACCTCTTAATCTTGTGTCCCTAAACCTAAATGTAAGTGTCAAGGGCCTTCATTTTTGTTTTACACGATTACAATTTTAAATTGGCTTTTAGTACCTGTATTACTTTTACCAACTCTTCTCCATGAAGTTCTACAGGGCAGATCACCAAAAAAATGCATCAAAAACCGGTTATCTAAATGCTTGTATTTAAGTTGATTTGTGTTTTCTTCATTCAGTGAGGTGAAGAGGGAAAAGAGAGTTCCTTCTCCCGATGATGTTATTGTTTTATCTGATAATGAACCTTCCAGTCCACGGATGAATGGTCTATCTAAAACAAAGGAGCCACATTCTGAAACCTTTTTGGTGAGTAGGCTGCATCTTTTTATTTTGCAAAATGCTCCTCCATTTTTATAGTGTGTGTTTTTGTGTTCTTGTGTTCTGTTTTTTTGTTTTGTTTTTTTTGTTTTTTTTGCTGGTGCACCTGGTTTCTTTCTACATCTTAGTTTCCCATTGATTTCAGTGAAAGGTGCGCTTTTGAAGCAGGATGCCAAAGATGCAGCATGCTGTACTTTTTCAAAAGTCACCGCACCCACAGTGCACTGATGTGAAGCGTTCCATAGGATTTAATGGGGAATATTTTTACTGCGTTTTTGGTGAGCCTTAAAATGATTGTACATGATCACCTTGTAAAACAACCCATTCCATTAAAAATGGAAAACATTTTGTGTATGGATATAAAAAAAAAAAATTTAACTTTATTATTATTATTATTTTTATTTTTTTTATTTTTTTTTAATCACATTCCCTCTGTTCTGAGCTGCATAAGAGCTAGGGGAGGGAAAGCAGCAGCACACTGAGCTTCCCAGAAGCCTGTGGAGGGGAGCAGGCTGAGTTCCCAGTATAGCTAGAGAACTGACCATGGTATGTTCTGCTTAGTGTGGTCAGTTTTTATAGGAATTTCAGACAAAGGAAACAATACAAAGAGAACAGGATACTTTTCATACAAGTACATGATACAGCAGGCATATATGAAATGTTGGGTTTACTTTTTTTAAGCTGCGCATTTGTGTGAAAGGACCCTAAACATTTGGTCCTAGAATGTGTATTTTTTTTTTTTTTATCTAAATAAACCTGGGTATGATTGGTTGTTTTAGCCAATTTAAATCTCTGACGAGGGTCTTAGGCTTCATGCACACGGTACGTTTTTTTTTTTTTACAACCTCTCCTGAACGATTTAACTTAACAGATAGTAACCCATGTTTAAACCGTCCGTTTTGCCGCATTTACATGCCGTGTTTGCGTTTTTTAGAAGTTTAAAAAAAAAAAAAAAGCCAAAAATGAAACGCCTTTAAAACGAAATGCAGCTAAATGCAAATTACCACGATTAGAAGCACTTGGCGCTTGAAATGCCTCTAAACTCAGCTTCTGAACCCATTTTTTGCGTTCCAAAAAAAAGCCTTTAAACTCAACTGCCTAGAAACGACTGTAAACGACCCTGTGTACATGTACTGATAAGAGAACATAGAGGAGAGTTCAGGAACAGTTGAAAAAAATGTCCAACTGCTTCTAAATGTCCAATTACCAGCAGCAGTGTACATGAGGCTTTACCTTGCATAAACCTTTTGCTGTTTCTCTGTAGCTTTTGCAGAAAAGCAGCCCTGAAGAAAGAGAACGGATTATCAAGCAGCTAAAAGAAGAATTACGGTTGGAAGAAGCGAAACTGGTGCTACTTAAAAAACTCCGTCAGAGTCAGATCCAGAAGGAGACTGCCCCACAGAAGGTAAAAACATCTGATTCAGTGATCCTTGTATAGGAGTATGTATTTGAGTTTTACCTAACTTCTGTTTATTGTATGAAATGAGTACTTGTCCACGGCGCAAAGGAAGTTCAATTAGTCTTCTCTTGCAGGTGACATCGCGCATCTCTGGCACTGTCATACCACCTCCTCTGGTACGAGGTGGACAACAGACGACAGCCAAGCAATCAAACCAGATAGTTATGCCACCTCTTGTTAGAGGAGCACAGGTAAGCATATTTGTAACTGCCTTTGTTTTTGTTAACCAAGGACACAGCAACAGACTGAAAAACTGCATTATAAAACTGTTAGGGCCAGTTCACACCATTGAAACGCAGTCCGCATGTGTTCCAGATGCTTTTCTGCATGCCCGTTTTTGGTACAGTCCAGCGCTTTTTTTCCCTCATTTTTCGTAACCTTAAATAAGGACATGTTTGCTCCAGTGTGTTTTTGATGCGGTTTACTGCGTTCTAGTGCAGGAAAAATGCAACATGTTCGGGTTTTTTTTTTTTTTTCCTCACTGACACTGCAAGCACTGTTGTGAACTATGCCATTGAAATCCATATAACCTACTTTCCATACATTTTTGATGCAAAAAAAAAAAACACTGGAATGCATGTGGTGTGAACTGGCCCTTAGAAAAAATATTTACAATAAAATATTGAAAGTGGCAGTTGTGTAGAATATGGTTTTATAATGCAGTTTACAACAGTAGGTCTTATCAGCTAGAGGAACTGCAGTCCTGTTCACATAATTTGTAATAAAAACCTCTTTGCCATTCTGAAGCTTCCCTTCAACCACTTTGCATATTAATTTATATATACTGTGATTCTGTACTTGCCAAATATGCTGCAGAAATCTGCTTCCAATGAGTCTGGCTGCATCCATTTTAACTGTGGGCAGCTGAAGCTGCTGCCTGTTCACTTCCTGGATTTACACAGAGGCACACCTCCAGCTCTGCACCCCCCTGCAGCTCTCATTGGCCCTCTTATGACTCCTCCCTTCCTGAGAGAGCTGTGCATGTCACAAGCCTAGGCTTTTTATCAGACAAACAGGAAGTGGGCTGTATAAGGCATTCACTGGCAGAAAAAAAATGTTTTGCTATCTAACGTTAAAACACCAAGGGAAGAGGATTTAATAGATGGAAAGTTGAAAAAAGTCTGAAGGTCTGCTTTGAGCTTAGAGCTCTTTCAGTTTGTTTTTTTCCAAATACTTGGAATTCTTTGTTTATCACTGTTGCTTTACTGCAATATGTGTTTTTGCGTTTTATTTTTTTTCTCCCCCACGAAAAGTTTTCATAAACATTTGGCAATGTGGTGCAGACACTCCATGAAAAATACTGTAGAGCACTACTGACATATACAGCAAAACATTATAGGGATCTGTTTGATCAGGTGTCTAGTGGCAGGCCTAGAGTAAAACCCCGTACTTAAAGCAGGGGGTCCACCCACACCGCCAAAAAAAAAAAAAAATATTAAAAGCCAGCAGCTACAAATACTGCAGCTGCTGACTTTTAATACATGGCCACTTACCTGTCCCAGGGTCCAGCGATGTCGGCAGGCGACGCCGAGAACCCACTCGGTTCTCGGCCGCTGCCATCCTAGGTGAGGGAATCGGGAGGTGAAGCGTTGCGGCTTCACTTCCCGGTTCCCTACTGCGCATGCACGAGTCGCGCTGCGCGTCCCAAGTGGTCCCCGCTCTCTCCTGGGAGCTAGGTGTTCCCAGCAGACAGCGCGGTGGGGACGGGAAGTGGCGTAGACTCCCATGGGAGTCTATGCCGGAAGTGGGTGCAAATACCTGTCTTAGACAGGTATCTGCACCCCCCTCCCCCCTGAAAGGTGCCAAATGTGACACCGGAGGGGGGGAGGGTTCCGAAAAGCAGAAGTTCCATTTTTGTGTGGAACTCCGCTTTAAGTAGGGGACTGTATGTAGTGCATCAATTGGTTCCAGACAGCCTTGAATCTGCTCCGTTTTTTATGCAGCCTTATCTATTAGATTTATTTTTTGGTTACCGCAATGTCTATCAATGATACTTTTTAAGCTCCATCAATAAACGTCTTTACTGCCAAAAAGATATGATTGTGAGTCTCCAGGAATATCTGTAATCTGTCAATGTGAGCCATACTGACAGTTTGGGGAGACACTCATAATGGTGTGTGTGTGTGTATATATGTATGTATGTATGTATATGTATATTTATATATATATATATATATATATATATATATATATATATATATATATATATATATATATATATATATAAAAATTTTATTGGAAGGGGGGTCTAAATAAGACTGCAGCCACCACATTTAAGGATTGGTAAGCTGCAATTTTTTGTTTACTACTTTTTAGGTGTGGCACATGACCACATTAGCATATGTACAATGAGTAGTTAGAACCGTAGTAACGTATTTGTCATTCCGAAATTACTACATTTCCTTTTTCACAGCTCATCATCTTTATTCTCATTCACCTCTCCCATTGCCTCTTCTGTTCCCTCCCTCCCACCATCAGCCCATTTCTGTCTCTCCTCAGCAGATGCACAACATCAGGCAACATCCAAGCACAGGCCCTCCTCCGCTACTGCTAGCTCCCCGCGCTTCAGTTCCTAGCGTGCAGATGCAAGGTCAAAGAATCATCCAGCAGGGCTTGATACGGGTGGCCAATGTGGCAAACACGAGCTTACTGGTCAACATACCACAGGTTGGTATTGGGTGTGAAGTCTGTTCTGTATATTATGTCAAAGCTGCACTGGAAGCATATTTATCATTGATGAGGAAGCATGTTCTTTATCATTGAGGAGTCTTAATATTGACAGTTTTGGATTTGTTAGTTATTAGAAGACTCTCTTGCTGCTAATCCTTTTAATTGATTTCTAGAATTACCCATAATTACGCACTAACCTTTTTAGCTTGTTGGGAAGTTGAGCCAAATGTAGCCTTATGCCCCACTCTGGGATCATTTTGCATACTTGTACTGCACACCAGTTCTAGGTAAATGAAGATAAACCTATTCAGTATGGCGCTGCCTTGAAACAAGTGTGTAGTGCATTTTTTTAGTTTTGAAATGCTTAAAAGCGAAGGTTCACATTTAGTATAATGTTACACCCATATTCAGGTTATTATAATTCAGGTTATTAAAGCACCTGCCCACACCCTGACCTGATCTCCATTGTGACAGCAGCAGACGGCTTGTAGTCCTTAACCACTTAAAGCGGGGGTCCACCTACACCGCCAAAAAAAAAAAAATATTAAAAGCCAGCAGCTACAAATACTGCAGCTGCTGACTTTTAATACATGGCCACTTACCTGTACCAGGGTCCAGCGATGTCGGCAGGCGACGCCGAGAACCCGCTCGGTTCTTGGCAGCTGCCGCCGCCATCCTGGGTGAGGGAATCAGGAAGTGAAGCGTTGCGGCTTCACTTCCCAGTCCCCTACTGCGCATGCGCGCGTCGCGCTGCGCTTCCTAACTGGTCCCCGCTGTCTCTGGGACCTGTGTGTGTCCCAGCAGACACCGCGGTGGGGACGGGAAGAGGCATAGACTCCCATGAGAGTCTATGCCGGAAGTGGGTGCAAATACCTGTCTTAGACAGGTATCTGCACCCTCCTCCCCCCTGAAAGGTGCCAAATGTGACACCGGAAGGGGGGAGGGTTCCGAAAAGCCCAAGTTCCATTTTTGTGTGGAACTCCGCTTTAAGGACCAGCCTCGTTTTGGATTTTAGGTGTTTACATGTTTAAAACAGGTTTTTTTGTTAGAAAATTACTTGGAACCCCAAACATTATATGTTTTTTTGTTTTTTTTCTAACACTCTAGAGAATAAAATGGCGGTCGTTGCAATACTACTTTTTTTTTTTTGGCACCGTATTTGCGTAGCGGTCTTACAAGCACAATTTTTTTTGGAAAAAATTCACTTTTTTTGAATAAAATAAAAAAGACAACAGTAAAGTTAGCCCATTTTTTTTTTATATTGTGAAATATAATGTTACGCCAAGTAAATTGATACCCAACATGTCACGCTTCAAAATTGCGCCCGCTCGTGGAATAGCATCAAACTTTTACCCTCAAAAATCTCCATAGGCGACGTTTAAAAAAATTCTACAGGTTGCATGTTTTGCGTTACAGAGGAGGTCTAGGGCTAGAATTATTGCTCTCGCTCTACCGGTCGCGGCGATACCTTACATGTGTGGTTTGACCACCGTTTTCATATGCGGGCGCTACTCGCGTATGCGTTCACTTCTGCGCGCGAGCTCGTTGGGACGGGGGGGGGGTTTAAAAAATAAGAAATACATTTTTTTATTATTTTACATTATTTCATTTATTTTTACACTGTTTAAAAAAAAATTTTCACTTTTATTCGTATTACAAGGGATGTAAACATCCCTTGTAATAGAAAAAAAGCATAACAGGACCTCTTAAATATGAGATCATGGGTCCAAAAAGACCTAAGATCTCATATTTACACTAAAATGCAAAAAAAGTCATTTAAAAAAATGACATTGAAAAAAATATGCCTTTTAAGAGGCGTGGGAGGAAATGACGTTTTGACGTCGCTTCCGCCCAGCAGTGTCATGGAGACGAGTGGGCGCCATCTTAGCCTCGCTCGTCTCCAGGCACAGCACTGAGCAGGACGCGATCGCCTCCACCGCTACCGACGGCTCCGGTAACAAGTGATCTCGCGGCGAATCCGCCACAGGGACCACTTTTATCAGAAAGCCGACCGCCTCACGAAAACGGGGATACTGGGGTTATGGCAGCTAGCTGCTGCCATAACGATATCCGCCGGCAAAGTTTGGACGTACATCGGCGTGCGGCGGTTGGCAAGTGGTTAATGAACTGCACGGGCGCTGGTTAGTACTCTTGAGTTCATGAGCCTGACATTGCATCTGCTATCTGCAGATCACAGATGCAATACTCTGCTGGCTTCTAACAAAAAAAATGCATGTTGTTTACCTGCACGAAGTCGTGTTTTTTGTTCCCCCCCCCCCCCCCCCCCTTTCTTGTTTTAAACGTGAACTTCTTTAACCACTTCCTGACTGCCGCACGCCAATATATGTCCTAAGTTTGAAGAGGAATATTGTTGTTATGGCAGCAGCTAGCTGCTATAACCCCGGTATCCTCTTTTTCGGGCGGCGGTCCGGTTTCCGATAATGGTGGTCTCTGCGGCGGATTCGCAGTGAGACCACTTTTATCGGTGGTGGGAGAGGGCCCCCCTCCCGTCACGCTCCGGTGCCCTCCGCCGATTACCGGAGCCATTGACAGTGGCGGAGGTGATCGGATGTTCATCCATTTTAGGATCCATTTCTGTTCATCCGGATGTACATCCATTTTAGGGCTGAAACAACTAATCGATTAATCGACAACTAATCGATTATGAAATTAATAGATTACTATTTTCATAATCGATTAATCGGCCAGTAACATAATGGGGTTAAAAATAATAAAATTAGCCCTTTTATAGTACAAAAAGAACAAATAATCGCTACTGTAAATATTACTTTCACAGTTCTACAGTAAAAAAATGAACCCCTTACTTTTTAACCCCATTATGTTACTAAACGTCTTAGACCTGGTTCACATCTGTGTTTTTTGGTGCTTTTTGCAGAAACACATTACAGTTGATTTTCATGGTTTTCTATGGGACACGTTCACATCTATGCTTTTTTTCAGCCGCTGCGTATTTGGAAACGGTCAGGGACTTTTTTTTTTACCGCAAAACTGTTTTTTTGGTTCAATATACTTCAATGTAGAAGCTGCAGAACAGAATGTAATTCGTTTTTGCAGCAATTTGTATTTTTTAATCTGCCCAACAACAAATTGGCCAAAACTGTATTTCTCTTCTATCAGTGTATACAGTATATTTCTAATGGTGTATATACAGTATATCTCTTCTGTCTGTTATTCTCAGAGTGGATTCGATATTTTGCTCCCCAACCATATGGTTGGTTGTTTATATTTACCACTCCATAGAAATATTTAAGAATAAATTGCTTTTTTTTTAAAAACTTTACATATTAACTCAATTATACACCACACTTTTTTTAAGGTTATTAATCGATTAATCGAAACAATAATCGACCAACTAATCGATTATGAAAATAATCGTTAGTTGCAGCCCTAATCCATTTTAGTGTATTTTAGTTTAGCTCTCATATATTTAAGAGGTCCTGTCATGCTTTTTTTTCTATTACAAGGGATGTTTACATTCCTTGTAATAAAAATAAAAGTGACACACTTTTCTTTAAAAAAAAAAAAAAATATGGTGTGACAAAGTATTGCAGCGACCGCCATTTTATTCTCTAGGGTGTTAGAAAAAAAAATGATAATGTTTGGGGGTTCTAAGTAATTTTCTAGCAAAAAAAACTGTAAACAACAAATCTCAAAAATAGGCTCAGTCCTTAAGTGGTTAACTGAGATATGCAAGTTACCAAAGTAGTAGTTGTGCATCTTCATTGTTCAACAGAGCCATTTGCTGGGATGTGGGTGACCCCATTAATTTAAAAGGATGTGGAGTGTGGGTGTTCAAATACAGAAATAATCCTGCCAATAATCATAGCATTTGGTTAAATAGAGAATACTTGAGCACATGCTCTGGCTATCCCAGACTAGCTTGCTTCCTAAAACTCATAAATACAAAATACCTTGACAGAGGAAACTTATGGAATCTCACAGCAGCCAGTGATGCGTGTCATGTGATATCTGATTAAGGAGAGGACCTGCTAGTCTAAAATATTTTGTCACCACCATTGCCAGCATTATCATGGTATGGGGAGAAGGTCAGTGGAAAGGGCATGACAACCTGGTTTTGAAGCAATCCAAAATGCAAACATTTTTTTATTTTGCAGCTGTTCCAAAAGTGGAATTAAGCCTTCATATCCTTTACAGCCAAAAAACGCCATATTGGCCTCCATTTGCTCTGTGGTTGCCATGGTGCTGCACAACTATGACACCAGCCATGGCTTGACAGTTAGTTCAGTTTGGTTGAGGGCTAATCCAAGCACATTAGCAGCTGTAACTTTTTCAAGATGCTAAGATTGCAGATTCTTTGGCTGTAAAGGATAGGCTGACTTCGTTCCTAGTCATCTGTTCTATTGGATACCAGTATACCTTCTGTTAAGAATCCCTGATTTTATCAATACTGTTAGCTTGTTCATCCTCTGGAGCATTTTCCCCCTATAATTTTGTGAACCTTTCCTTTCAGGCATCCCCAAATACTTTAAAGGGTTCAGCTGGAACAGCAGGAAGCGCTACCAGCCTCTCATCCATCAATGCGAACGACTCCCCTGCTAGTCGACAAGCAGCTGCCAAGCTTGCCTTACGGAAGCAGTTGGAGAAGACCTTGCTGGAGATTCCCCCACCTAAACCCCCTACCCCAGAACTTAATTTCCTACCAAGTGCAGCCAATAATGAGTTTATTTATCTGGTGGGACTTGAGGAAGTAGTGCAAAATCTTTTGGAGTCACAAGGTGAGCTTGACTTAATAGGTTGCACAATATAAAGAAGCATTTGTCCATCCTAATACTATAATATTGAGCTTTTGTGAACTTGTCGCTCACTGCCTGTTGGAGATGTACATTTTGCCTTAAAGTGTAACTTTAGTCAGAAAATTAAGTCCTGCTCTTCAGGCTGGCCCCTCTTACAGGTATAGCTATGTAAAACATTTAAGTACCTATACTATTTAAAATCCAGTACTGCACTGTCCTGCTGTGCACATGCTCAGTTGCTTTCCATTTTTAGGCACAGCCAAGTTTGTATAAGCAGATCTGCTGACAGCCTTAAAGCAGAATTAAACCCTCCTATCCTTTACATACAAAGCTGCTTCTGTTTGATCTGCACCTGCCATGGTGCTGCACATATGATCAGTTATGACGTAAGCCATTTGATGGCTTGACAGTTTGGTTGAGGACACAAGCTAATGAGTGCTTTAAGTGGAAATTTACCCATAACAACTTGATAAAAAAATAATGTTCTTTAGCAAAGAACAAACTTTCCACATTAATAATTATGCTACCAAATTTAGTGTTGTAAATTGCCTCCAGCATTGTTCCTTTTTAAAAATAAATAAAATAAAAAAAGCGAGCAACTGGGCATGTGCAGAACAGGGCAAGACACTGGATTTGAAACGATATAGACACTTATTATTATTTATTTATTTTTTTAAATATGATTTACTATACCTGCAAAAGGGATGGGCCTGATGTGATCTAGCAAGACTATATTTTCTGAATAATACCTCCAGGAAAAAAATACATATTATTGTATGACTTTAGGAAAGCATTTCAGTTGCGCAATCTATTTTTAAAAGGGGGTGTTGTATACTTTGAGGTTTACAGCAATCGTGTTTTGGATTGTGTGGAAATGGTGAGTGCCTCTGTCCGATTTTATATTGCTGTCTGTGCCACTATTGGGAAATTTACCCTTGTTTTCTGTCAGAATATGAAGTGATGGGAAATCACTCCAGTAGGTTTTACAAGATGGGGAGCTTAAAGTGGAAGTCCATGCTAAAACTAAAATCCCTGCATCTATAGCCACCAGCATTCTAACACTAACATCTCTAACCCTGTAAAGAAAAAATGCAGGCGATCCGACCCAATCCCACGCTGAGCTGTCAGCCGCAGCTTTGCTGTGTAAGTGGGTGCAGAGGACACGTCCGACAACGGAGGCCCCATAGTAAGTCTCTGGGTGACTTCGCATCACATTGATTTCACTGCCGTTGTCAGCCATGTCCTCTGCAGAGCTTCCCCCGCTGGAGATCGGGATGGATCGCCTGCAGAAAAGGTATGTATACTCATTTGTTATTTACAGGGCTAGAGAGGTTAGTGTTAGAATGCTGGTGGCTATAGATGCAGGGATTTTAGTTTTAGCATGGACTTCCACTTTAAGAATTTGACAATATTTGTTTTCGTCTGTGCCTTTCTGTCCTGATAATTACTTTACCCCTCTATTTCTTGTATAGGCACAAAGACGGTATAACAATTTTGCAGGAAATTTAGGACTCTTACGTCAATCCAAAAGTTAAAAAATTGGGCCTTTAAAGCAGTACAGTCAAAGCTCATTTGTACTTCTGTGGATCACAGGAATGCATTTTGTTCTGCACTCATGTTACCAGTTTTTAGCAGACAGCGGGCTGAAGCCTGCTGTCAGCTGATGTCACAGAGCCTCTGGCAAGGCTCTGGCAAGATTGCGACAATGAAGTCAGGATCCGACCACATGCCTGGACCGGCTCCTGGCTCAGCCAGCTTCTAAAAGCCTGAGCCCCACCCCCTCCACAGCCCAGCGCTCCAGTGAGCGAGGAGAGAGCAGAGCAGAAAACGGTGACTCAGTCACCAGCTCTCTGCTCAGGGAGCACAGAGTGATCGGAGTGTCATCGTTCGGTTCTCAGTCTTAGAGTCGGTGGGGGACAGATGCTGCATCCACCTAGGTAAGTATGATTCTGAAAAAGAAAACAAAACCCATATTTCTTTTAGGCTGGGTTCACGCTTATGCGAATTGTATTTCCCTGCATCCAATTTGCGTGACAGTGTGCCCGGCTCGCAATGGAGCCGGTTCACTTGCCTCCGGAGCTGCCACAGTCTGCATTTGGAAAGGGTCCTATGCGCCTTTGGTTCCGATTCAGGTGTGAATTAAGGCAAAAATTCGGACCCGATTCGCACCTGAATTGGTGAACAGGGACACACGGGATCCCCTGCTGTGAGCTGCAGCATGTGTGAACCCAGCCTGAATGATAAAGTGCAAACATTGCTTTTAAAATTTAAATGCTATAGAGGTTCAGTCTAGCAGATTTTGTCAGATTTTAAATATGGTTTGTGTATCCATAGAACAAAGGTCTCCTCCCTTTCTATTCTGACACTCTTTGCCTAGATATGTAGAGACAATGTATTTTCTTATCTATACACAAATGGAAATTGATGTCTCGCAAAGTCTAACATTGTGTTGGAAAGCTTTTTTCTCTTGATGCGAGACAAGGAATTTGCAATCCAGGTCGTTTTGTCAGATTAATCCGGTCTTACCCAGTGTGGACTAGATCAGGGTTTGGCCTTGAGTGTCATCAAGGGTCTCTGCCTTAGTTGCTCTTTTTTAAGAGACCGCTTGCCTCTCGCTCCTTATTTTTATGAATCAAAAAGATGTTTATTAAACAAGTTAAACAATTTCCAATGTACAAACAATGCATTTGCAGATATCTATAGTTGCAGATCACGGTTATCCTAGCTCTATCCTTAACTTTAATTCAATCAGCACGACCCTCACTCCTTATTGAAGGCATTCACATTGTTCCTTCTGTACACTCCCCAGTGACTTTATGCGATCTTAAGCTGGCTCTGTTGGCTCTGCTTGAATATGTTAGGGTTGTTCCTCTTGCCTATCCTTAAGCTGGCCATAGATAGAATTTTGAATGAAAATTTTGGGAAAAGGTTATACTAAAGTTCGTTTTGTCTTACTATTGTTTTAGAAAAACAATGTTAGTTTCGACCACAGTGACAGGAAAATTTAAAGGATCAGGGTTGAAAATTTTTCACGAACAAACTAATTTCTAACCGTATACATGGTTTTTGTACGTGAAGTGCATTCATTCCAAAATAAAATGTTAAAAGCAAATAATCTTTCAAATAACAAACAAACGTTCTGAGAATTTTCATACAAATTTTTCTAAAAATGTTTCCTTTTGAAATTGTCCATCTATGCCCAGCTTTACTCGCAAGTTTGGCTTTTATAGTTACCCTTAAGCCCCATACACACTATCAGGTTTTCTGCTGCTTTCTGTCTTCAGATTTACCAAAACCATGTAGTGCAAGGGCCTACCTGATTGCATAAAAATTGAAACTCCTAAGGTTTGACCTCATATTATATGGTTTTGGTAAATCTGAAGGAAAAAAATCAGCAGAAAATCTGATAGTGTGTATGGGGTTTAACTTTTAAAAGGCAGGTTTTCTGTGATGGAGGCCCTCACCGTTAAAGTGTCTTGAGGCCCAGGGTCTATTTTCTTCCCAAGGTAACCAGGGCATTGTTCTACAATCTGTTCTGCTTCTAGATATACTAAAGATATTTCCCTCCTATATCTGGATGTAGTGTGAGCTATTCCAGGTGTATCGCTCTCAGCTACATTGATTAATAGACTTTTTAGCATTAGACTTTTCTCAGATTTGTAAGGCTTCCACCTGGTCTTTTGTTTACTGGTTCGTTAAGTTTTACCATGTGGATGGTTAGGTTGACCTGACTTCGCTCCTCAGTTCTTCAGGTTGCTCTGTATTTTCTATTGAGCCAACTCTTTTAACCTGTTGGGTTTTTCTGTGCCTGTTAGCCTTTGATTGCTCTGGTCCTCTATACTCCTTTTGGACAGCTTTTGGGTGTTCCAATAAGGGTGGATTTGATTTAAATCATAATTTTTAAAGGGCAACTGTCATCGATGTCCCGCAGCGGCTCCTCCTCTGACCCGCTGTTGACTCCCCTACTGTCCCTTTCACTTTAATGGGACTGCTGGTGATACGGCAGTGACACAACAAAGTGAGGGACATGGCGGCAGCAGGTGAGTGGATTCCCGCTAACAGGTGCTGCCATGATGGATCTGAAATGACAGGTGCTCTTTAATTGTAAGGACTCATTTTGCTGGTAGTTAGAATCTTTAAAACTTTCTAATAAAATGAAGGTTTCCTATTTAGAAGAATAAGCGGTCAAGTTAGTAAAACAGCAACATGGGAACCAATTATAGGTTTAGTTTGTAGTGTACATAGCTTTGCTAAACAATGGGATATTATTCCTGAACTTTTTTTTATCTCATGGTTATTGTGTGAATGCATCAATGCAGTGCATGTTATCTCAGCTTGCAGAGCTTGGATTCATTGAATGAGTTTACCAAAAATGTAAATATTGCAGAATATACAGCCTCATGCTACATAACTAATCTCCATTTCATGCTGAATAAACTAAATTATTAGTGTATCTTAAATAAAAAATGATCTTTAGATAGATTTTTACTTCAAAGGCATTTTATTAAAATCCGATTTTAAATCAATTTTTTTTTTTTTTTTTTTTTAAATCCACCCTGGTTTCTATATAGCTGAACACTCCCATAATGCGATTTAAAATTTAGGCAGAACTTTTTTTTTTTTTTTGGGGGGGGGGGGGAGGGAATGGAACCCCTTTCAGGTTTTATTTCTGTCTGTGTCCCCATTATGGAGATTTCACAAAGGTCCTGTTTACTGTTTTCCTGGAATTGTCAGCACCAGGGTCGTCAGTTTGAATCCCAACCATGACGCTACCTGCCTGGAGTTTGCATGTTCTCCCTGTGTGGGTTTCCTCACGCCAAAGACATGCTGGTAGGGTAATTCGATCGTATGTGTGTGTGTTTGTATCTCTATATCTCTCTCTCTCTCGATAGATCTATCTATAAGTATCTCTAATAAAAGAAAAACAACAAATTTGACTTGACCTAGCACACCTATTAGTGGGGAAGTCTTTCAATGGGACACTAGTTCTGGTGATACCGCAGGATTCTCTCACTTTGGAGGGATTTCCTCTCGCTTCCTGTTTTGGCTGTGGGACAGGAAGTGATGGGAAATTTCTAGGAGTGCACCAAATGGGTTTTTGATACCGAAAATGAAAAATGCACTAGGCCTAAAACCGAGACAGATACCAAAACTGACGAATACCGAAAATGACTGTTTTTAAAAAAAAAAATATTTTTATACAGGAGATGGTCAGACTTGGGACATGGTACAGGAGATGGTTAGAGCCTGCGGACATAGTACAGGAGATGATCAGAGACTGGGGACATGGTACAGGAGATGATCAGAGACTGGGGACATGGTACAGGAGATGATCAGAGACTGGGGACATGGTACAGGAGATGATCAGAGACTGGGGACATGGTACAGGAGATGAAACAGAGAGGAGATAAGGGCGCTCTGGTCGAGGCGGGTAGCTGGTCAGAGGGATGATAGTGATGAGGTGGCACTTCTGACAGCACTTTGCTTAGAGAAGCAACTCTGAAGATAAAAAAGGAAAAGAAAACAGGTACAGGAGATGGTCAGAGACTGGGGACATGGTACAGGAGATGGTCAGAGACTGGGGACATGGTACAGGAGATGGTCAGAGACTGGGGACATGGTACAGGAGATGGTCAGAGACTGGGGACACGGTACAGGAGATGGTCAGAGACTGGGGACACTGTACAGGAGATGGTCAGAGACTGGGGACACGGTACAGGAGATGGTCAGAGACTGGGGACACGGTACAGGAGATGGTCAGAGACTGGGGGCACGGTACAGGAGATGGTCAGAGACTGGGGACATGGTACAGGAGATGGTCAGAGCCTGGAGACATGGTACAGGAGATGGTCAGAGCCTGGAGACATGGTACAGGAGATGGTCAGAGCCTGGGGACATGGTACAGGAGATGGTCAGAGACTGGGGACATGGTACAGGAGATGGTCGAGACTGGGGACATGGTACAGGAGATGGTCAGAGACTGGGGACATGGTACAGGAGATGGTCAGAGACTGGGGACATGGTACAGGAGATGGTCAGAGCCTGGGGACATGGTACAGGAGATGGTCAGAGCCTGGGGACATGGTACAGGAGATGGTCAGAGACTGGGGACATGGTACAGGAGATGGTCAGAGACTGGGGACATGGTACAGGAGATGGTCAGAGACTGGGGACATGGTACAGGAGATGGTCAGAGACTGGGGACATGGTACAGGAGATGGTCAGAGACTGGGGACATGGTACAGGAGATGGTCAGAGACTGGGGACATGGTACAGGAGATGGTCAGAGACTGGGGACATGGTACAGGAGATGGTCAGAGACTGGGGACATGGTACAGGAGATGGTCAGAGACTGGGGACATGGTACAGGAGATGGTCAGAGACTGGGGACATGGTACAGGAGATGGTCAGAGACTGGGGACATGGTACAGGAGATGGTCAGAGACTGGGGACATGGTACAGGAGATGGTCAGAGACTGGGGACATGGTACAGGAGATGGTCAGAGACTGGGGACATGGTACAGGAGATGGTCAGAGACTGGGGACATGGTACAGGAGATGAATGCAGCCTCACCAGTGCCCATCGGATGCAGCCAGGCTGTGTCCCCCAGTGCAGCCAGGCTGTGCAGGGGAAGAGAGAGGAGAGCCTCTGCCGCCTGGTTGATTACAGTGCCGGAAACATCACAGATTTCCTGGGACAGATGATCTGTCTATCAAAGTTCCAGACAAGGGGGAGGGGCTGTATGTGACGGCGCATGGCTGGGAACACACAGCTATTGAAATGAAAGCTGTGATGTTCCCGGCGCTGTAATCAACCAGGCGGCGGCTCTCCTCTCTCTCCTGCGCTATAGGACCACCCCCGTGATGGGCGGCTCCAGTGGTGGGGGGTGGAGCCCGCCCAGGCCATGTCCTATTTTCGGCTCCATTATCAGCCGTTTTTCTCTTTCAGCAAATTGCCAAAAAGGCCATTTTTTGGCCGATTTGTTTCGGCGGCCGAATTTTCGGTGGATCCCTAGAAATTTCCCCAATGAGACACGAATAGCATAGAGAAAACTGACAGGAGTTCTAGCCCTTCCTTACTATATCCTTTATTTACACTATAAGAAAATCTGATTGGACTTGCATCAAAATCTTCTTTTTTTTTAACAGGACAGCGGTTCCTTCCCTCCTATTCTAATAATTGATTTATACTGCTTGCTAACTAAGGCATGCTAGGAGTGGGAGGCGTTATACTGTGCTGTCCTTCCCCCTATATTGCCAGTTTCCTTAAGTTAGCATAACTCAATGTACCTGAATACTCATCCTGTGTCCTGTAATGTGCTCCAAGAAAATGGGTTTTTACAGCAAGTCAAATATTCTATTTCTAAAAACTGCCTGTGCAAGTCAAGTTTTTCTACTCTCATCCTTATCCAGGTAAAACTGTTCCACAGCCCCCCTCTCATGAGCCTTATAGTTGTGCCCAATGCAAGACTGACTTCACCAGCCGCTGGAGGCAGGAGAAGAATGGGACCATCATGTGTGATGTGTGCATGACCTCTAACCAAAAGAAGGCACTGAAAGCTGAGCATACCAACCGACTGAAGGCTGCCTTTGTCAAAGCTCTGCAACAGGAGCAAGAGATTGAACAAAGGATACTGCAGCAGAGCTCTTCCCCTGCACAGATCAAGACTGAGCATTCTATACAGCATCACACTCTGAAACAAGTAAGGGAGTATGCATTTGTAACGATGTTGTGAAATGTGTACAGTTTTTTTTATAAATAAATCTCTTTAATGGCCCATATACCTGATCCGAAAATTGTACAAAAAATACCGCTTTTGAAGCGATCGTACGAAAATCGCATCATTAGTACAGAGCTGTCGAGAGCCGATCGCGACAGTTCATCCAATTAATATCCGATCGAACATGCACGATAATTATTCTAGAACGATACCAGATACAAATACACTACAACACATGACATCACTTCCCTTTTTTTTTGTTTAATCTGTCGTATGAGAATTTTTGTAACTTTAGTAAGCTCTTCATGTTCAATATGCGACTAGCATGCAAAAAGAAAAAACAGACGACGATCTGTCATCCGATTTTCGGATCGTGGGTACGATAACTAGATAATTTAAAAATGTTTGGTTTGCATAGCATTGAGTGTGTATTTTTTTTTCGAACACCTTTTTAAAGAGCCCTACACCAATATCCCGTGGATTGTCGGGGACCACACGAGGTGTCCTGCATACGTTCCCAACTACGGCCAAGCTGCCCAATGCAGCCACCATTGCCAACAGACTGGTTAAACCCGGAGAGCGTCCTCTGAACAAAACCAATCTGGCACCTGGAAACTGGAAAAAGACCTCAATGAATGCAGGTGAGCATCCTGTATGGCCCCTTTATGCTTAGTACTGACTTTGTTCTGTAGAAGTGTAGTGAACATATTTTGGTAATTCACATGACAGTTTCATGCTTTTTTAAAATTGGGATTATAGAGTTTTCTTTTTTTGCTAGCCACCTTAACCTTTTCTCTCTTCATATTGCTAGTCTCCTATTCCTTTGTGAAACAAATTTAGAATCTAAACTTTCTCTCAACCTCTCCCCATATACATTTACATAGATGAATGCCTTTTTCTAGATTCATCTAACTGGGAGATATTCTAGAACTCTTGGTCTCCTGTATAATTGTGTCTGAAGAAAGAACATTTTTGTGCATAGTCTGGTCGTTGTTGACCAGAACAGTTCTAGATTCAGACATCGCTATTCATGAGGTCTAAAATGAATATTAATGTTTTTATAAAGTTTCTCACATTGTCCTGTGGACAGATTTATTTTCCTGGAAAGGAATAGCAGTGGGAGGAGACACACAGGTATTACAAGCAAGTCAAATTGTTCTCTCATATTTCAGCAAAATAAGTGATTTTTATTATATATAACTTCATTCCTCATTTTTGAGGTGCTTTTTTTTTAATATAACTGCATCAAATGGGTATAATTGTCTTCTATAGGGCAAACTACTAGTCAGAGAGTCATAGCGACACAACAATCAAAGAAACAATCAGTGGAGATGCACAGGGGTAAGCAAACAAGCAGCTTTGTTGCTGCAACAAAGTTGCCTAAACATGTCATGCAGCATTTGTGTCTTTTCATAAAAGAGCGTTTTTTCCAAATTTTATTGCTGAAAACAGGCCTTCCCAGGGATCTGTTTGCACTATGGGACAGGTAGGTGATTTTTACAAGGATTTCTGGACATACATAAGGACTTCTGGTTATGGTAATCGAACAGTATTTAGGTTAAGATTTGTTCCAGTGACCTCTGTATAATTAGACCTTTTTTTTTTTTTTTTTTTACTTGCAAACTCTGGCATATGGTCAACTAGAGAGCCTTTGCAAGTCCTGTTTAAAAGTCATCTTGTACATAACTCTGAAATTACTCTTTACATAGGGAATGAATTTGTAGATTCCTTGTTAACTTGCATATCATTATTACAGTGCTAACACAAATAAGGTTGCCTTACGCTTTGATCCTTTTCTTTTTTTTTAATGTCTGGGGACATGCTATCGACACTTTCATTTAATAACCTTAAAGGGTTAGTTCACCTTTGAAGAAGGTGAACTTACACTGGACCGTACGAGGTACGATTAGGAGCACATTTAAGAGAAAAAGCGGCGACTGAATGTGTCAGAGCGGGGAATCGTGGGACTCGGGTGTACAGTGAGGGGGGGGGGGGGGGGGGGATGTGGTTTGAAGGGGGTCCAGTGTAAGTTCACCTTACAGATTTCCTTTAAGGGGGATCTAAAAAGTTTTGCCCTCTAACATAAAAATGTAAACACAAATTCATTTCATACAATACAACCCCTCAAATGTAATCCTGTTCTTTTAAGAACATGGCAGTTTGAAATAAACTGAATTTCATGATTTGATTTTTAACTTGTGGGTACCCAAGGAACTTAAAGTATAACTTTACCCATAGGAACTTGATAAAAATGTTCTTAAGCAAGGAACATACATTCTACATTAATAAATATATGCTTCCAAAATTAGTGTGCGCTTTCAATTTTTCCTCTAGCATTGTTCCTGTTTCTGGTTACTAGAGGCTGCCATTTTGCTGAAGCCTATTGCTCCTGAGCAGCAGTAAATCTTTAGGCTGTGAGATCAACTTCCACATATTTGGCACAGTGCCTAAAAAAATAGGGAGCAACTGAGCATGTGCAGAACAGGGTGTGAGGGTGTATTACTGTATTTTAAACCATATAGGCACTTATTTTAAATGTATTATATAGGTATGCCTGCAAAAGGGGCCAGCCTGATGTCATCTGGCTTAACTTTAGTGAAAAAAATGAAGTTTCACTTTAAGTTTTAAGAACCACTTTCAGGTTGATGTATATACTAGAAGCTTGTTTCTTAAATATGTATTTGGGTTTTATCTAGAATTAAACTTGACCCTGCTTGTGTCTTAGGCTGGCCATACATTGCCACAACTTTCTTGTACAAATTTCCTTTAGATTTACCAAAAACATTTAATATGAGGTCATTTAAAATGTAGAAACTGAATTGAAAATGGAGCCTTGCAGCAGGATGTGTACCAAATGACAAGAACTGACATTTGCCCAAATCTGACAATACTGTAGGTTTGCTTTCCAATATGTGGTACATTATCTGGATAGAGCGGCTTTCTACGTTAAATTACAGACAAGGCCATTTTTATCAGACTGACCATAATAAATATAATCTCTTAGGCCCCTTTCACACGATCGGACCGTTCAGGTCCGCCTGTCAGTTTTGAAGGCGGACCTGAACGGGCGCTCCATGTTAGTCTATGGAGCGTCGGATGTCAGCGGAAACATGTCCGCTGACATCCGGCCCGGTCCGATCCGCTAAAAGCAGACGGATGGCCCTATGTCCAGGTCCATCGCTATCGGATCGGGTGAGATCTGATGAAAACGGACATGCGGTCAGTTTTCATCCGATCCCTCCATAGGCGGCAGCGGCGCCTGACAAGCCCCTCCCCGTTCAGTGAGCAGAGAGGGACCTGTCATCCGCCGGCTCAGCGGAGATTAACGGACTGATCTCCCGCTGAGCCGGCGGACCGAGGCGGGCTCCGTAGAAACGGAGTCTGCCTCGTGTGAAAGGGGCCTTAGACATCTGAAAATGTTTTGCCATATATGGTTAGATTGGGGAACCATTGTATGTAGATCATCTGAGGATATTTCTCTGCCCAGGCTTCTTTAGGGGGAAAGTCGATTGGCGAGGATGGATTCTTCTCAGCCAATTTTCCCCTTGGGGTATTTTTAAAACGCTCCTCCTCCCCTCTCTATTTAAGCAGGTATTCACCTTCATGCAATCTGCATGTGCAGGATTGTGGAATGACCTTTGATGGAAGAGCTAGTGTATGGATGGCTGGCCACTATTGAATATCTTTATGCATCCAGACTCCTCTTCAATTCATCTATCACAAATCTATTGTTCCTTAATGTTGCAGTGCAAGATATGTTTTTGAAAAATGATAGCCATAGTTAAGTGTTAACCAGCTCATGTGGGGCGTAACTGTAAGCCCCGGTTCACACTGAGGCAGCGCGACTTGCAGCGCGACTGCCTCAGGCGACCCAGGACACGTCAGGGGCAGCGACTTGCAAAATGACTTCTATAAAGAAGTCAATGCAAGTCGCCTCAAGTCGCCCCCAAAGTAGTACAGGAACCTTTTTCTAAGTCGGAGCGACTTGCGTCGCTTTGATTAGAACGGTTCCATTGTACAGAACGGGATGCTACTTGTCAGGCGGCTAGGTCGCCTGACAAGTCGTCCTAGTGTGAACCGACCCTAAATATGGTGTTTTTGTTTTGTTTTTTTACTAAGTGTCTGCTTTTTGTTACATTTTAGGAGGAACGTTAGCCTTTGTTAACCCTGGCCTTGCTGTGCATAAGTCTGCAGCTGTGGATCGCCAACGGGAATACCTTCTAGATATGATTCCTTCCCGCTCCATCACCCAGTCCTCTACGTGGAAATAATGAATCCATCCTCCAGAAGTGACAAAAATAAAGACGAACCTAAATTTAGTGAACATGAGACAAGAAAGGACTGTTTACCCATACTGTCCTTTCCCTCCATCCCACGCACAGAAGGATGACCTTGTTTCAACGCCTTTCCTTTACATTTTTACTACAACTACAAACATTGATAGCAACCTGCAAGTAAGGTGTTGGGTGTGCTTTGGTCTAGAAAGGGGAGTTCACAGGAAAAAGAAAAGCCACTTTGTTTTTGTTTAATTTTTAGGCTGACTGGCAAGTGTCATGGATTTTCATAACCTCCATCATGCTCCCAATTTTTTTTCTTTTTTTCTTTTTAATTTTCATTAATAAAAAAAGAATACTCTGACATAAAAGAAGGCATCAGAGTTCTCCACAATACAGTTGGAAGATTATAACTGGATTTTTTTTTTTCCCCCTATAAATTGAAGGAGGCAGTATTTTTTTTTTTTTCCGCATGGCTGAATTGATCAGGTCCACTTCTTATTCTGGAGCAGAACAGGTCCAGTCAGACCAAAAGCATTTGTTTAATGCATCAAATATAGTTCTATTTAAATAGCTCTATGAAAAAAATTTTATGCCTCACAGAGTGTGTTGCTGTGGATGGCCCATTTGTATGACATTCATTATCTGAAGAAGGATATTTGAATACAACTCTTTCTGCTCTAATCCAGTTTGCTTATTTTTCACTGGACTTAAGCTTGTGAAGGGTTAGAGGACATTTTGTGGGGTTGATTCAGGCCTCTGTTTTAGGTAAACTGCTGCATTATTCTAGAATTGATTTTCAGGCTGTTTCGATGGCTGTCCTTTATTCCTGTCTACTGACTTTGCTAAAAAAAAATAAAAAAAAAAAACTAGGAAAAAAAAAATGTTGCAACAATAAAATGGAAAGCTGAATGGGACAGTCTTACGTTTTCCCTGTGTTCAGTTTCAGTGTAACCAAGAAATTACCCCAGTTTTGCTGGTAAACCAGGTTTAATTTAAGGCCATTGGAAGGGTCGGATTGGCAAAAAAGTAGTTTGTCAAATGCTAAATCCTCTTCCCTTTTTATAATGTTTATTTTGATCCTCTTTCTGTTGTGTGGATATCTGTTTAGATACTTTTTTGATATATGCAGTTGTTTTAGGACTTTAGTTTTTTTGTTTTTTTTTTGTTTTTTTTGGGAGGGAATGGAAACTTATTTTTTTCCTTTTTTATTTGTATAAATGATAAAACATAGAATTTAAACTTGACTTTGTGTGTATGATGGAATAGTATGAGAGACTGCTATATGTAAATATTTTTTTTTTCATTCCACAATGTAGGACTGTTTTCAGGGCAACTTCTCATTTTATCATGCTTCCCCCTCCCCTCCATGTTTTGCTCCCACATAAAATCTAAGTCAAGAATAAGACACTCTGGTGTATTTGGGCAAACAAACTGCAACTCCTGGGTGTTTGTTTTGTTTTGTTTTTTTTGGTGGAGGGGAGGAGGGCACTTATTTAAATGCAAATGCACAAACCTTGGAAATATTGCTTTGTAAACCCATTCACTTGTCCTTAAAATGTTTCATGTTTTACTGTTGGATAAATGACCTGCAAAGGAGAAAATCTTTTACACCACTTAGTGATCATCTGTTCTCCAAGCTTTGATTCCTAATTTGAGGAGTACAAATGGTTTAGCAAACAATTTCTTGAATCCGTCAAATTAACTATCCCTCTTTTCTTTTGCAATTTATTTTTATTATATATATTATAATAATTCTATCCAAAACTATTTAAATTTGGGTGTTGTGTAATGAAGACTGTTGATGTGTGAACTTATACTTGCAATTGCAGGCCCATTATGAATTTTAAAGTCAGCAAGGTTTTCAGGTGATTCATTTTGCTGCACACATACACTGCGGCTGCCTGCCAACTGGCCCCGTTGGCAGTCATGTGCCACCAGCAAAGGCAGCAGCTTTTGCAGCAAGGAGAGATTGCTCGAAGAATTTTGTGCACTTGATGTTCACATAGGGCTACAAAAAAAGTATAACTTTACATACGGGATGCCTGCATCACCCTCCACCCAAGATAGGGATAGTTTTGGATGGAAGTTTTTAGTTAAAATAATACTGTTCTCCTGATATTAGGAGTGCAGGTTTTTTGACTTGTCGGAAAATCATAGTGTGTGTGTGCCTGCTAGTGTGTGGGATTTGAGGATGCCCCACCACTGATAGAACTAGCCGTTTCTATTTAATCACACTGGCCAGAGCCGCATTTCTGAATAATATTAATAAATAACTAAGCCAACTCATTTTCTTTCTGTGTGTTTTTTTAACATCATTTTATGGTCTCCATAGTTAGTCCCACAAAAGTGTTGCTTTATTTTTAGGAAATGTTGGTAAATTATAGCCACAAGAGAAAATCAGGATTTTCTTAATTGTACCCCACAGGACATAGTGTTCATTTGTAGATCATTGTGCTATGATCCACCTCCAGATGAAGCACACTGGCAAATAGCAAAACTTAATCCACCCCTGCATGTGTGCACCCCTGGATGTATGTGTGACTTAGTGCTATATACTGCATTCAAGCTGTCTGTGGGACTCGCATGTGCGTGCAATTTTCCCCACTGTGCCTGTGAGCCATGATGTCCAGATCTGTCGGCGCCACTGGTTTTCATTGCGGGCCAAGTGAGATAGTGTTAGATGCTCCGATTCAGTATGCAGACACAGCTTGTTGCTCCTGCGCACTTGTGCTTTAGCCACAATGCTGTGAGCGATCTTGGATTCTGCCCTTTTTTGCAACTGAACACTGCACAACTCCACTATTCTTGGCGCAGGCTGCAGAGTCCAGGGACATCAGGCCTCGAGGTGATGCAACACTGTAAGGCCAGCCCTCCCCTTTTGATCTGGTACCATCAGTAGTTCACCCTTGTGGGCATGGTAGATTTGGCACTAAAAACTCTATTCTAATTAGAGATGGTCTTCCCACAAACTCCTTTTTGAGGCAACAGACCAGCTGTGGCTGAGTCAACACCCCTTTTTTCATTCACCCCTTCAAGGGTACCTTTGCATCCTAGAAGGAATTTAAATCTTTTCCACTGTGCTGGAACAATTGATATATATATATATTGATATATATATATATATATATATATATATATATATATATATATATATAATATATTTATATTCCTATTCCTGTCGGGAGGATGTAACTTCAACCCCACAGAAGCTTCCCCTTGCACTTTTTATAGTTACAAGAGGAGGAGGTGGTGGCAATGCCCAAAGGGAGCAGATTAAGCCTAACCCTTCATAGCAGATGAATGCTCTAAGGAGAAATATTCCCCAAACCACAGTGGGTTTACTTAGAGGTGGTCTGTAAGAATATGAAGCAGAATTTAACAGCCCAAGGTGACAGGGTTGAGGTCTTGGAAAGCGCTCAACCCAGCATGCTCCTGCTGCCGATGATCTGTACAAGGATTGGTTCCATCTAGACAAGATGGATTCTCTCAATAACTAACATCCTTATAGTGCCGGTGGCCTGTTTTTAACGTGACATATTAAGCCTTTGGTTTTTTTAAACTAGAATAACAAACATGGTTATACTTGCCTCCTCTATGCAATGATTTTGCACAGAGCAGCCCCAGTCATCCTTTTTTGGGGTTCCCCGCTGGGGCTCCAGAGGCCCCTCTTCGGCGAGTGCCCCCATGGGGCACCCATGCATGCTCGCTCCTGAGCCGCCCAGTCTGCATCTGTTGACACAGGCCAAGCAACTAAGGCCTGCTCCCTGGTTACAGCATTTGATTGACGGCAACAGGAGCCAATGGATGCTGCTGCCATCAAACTGCCCAATGAGGAGGGAGACAGTGGTGAGAGCCGCTGCTCCCATGCACATCACTGGATCGGATCATGCTTGGGTAAGAACAAGGGGGGAGACAGTGGTGAGAGCCGCTGCTCCCATGCACATCACTGGATCGCATCATGCTTGGGTAAGAACAAGGGGGGGGCGGGGCTGTCCTGCAGCACAGAAGGTTTTTTTCACCTTTTAATGCATAGAATGCATTAAAGTGGTACTAAAGTCGTTTGTTATTTTTAACGAGCGGAAAAAAACGTGTTATACTTTACCACCTCTGTGCAGTGTTTTTTGCAAAGAGCAGCCCCGATCCTCTTCTCGGGTCCCTCACTGGCTATCTTGACCCCTCCCTGTCGAGTGTGTCCATTCAGACATGAAGCTGCAGTTTGGCCCTGCCACTTCTCTCTCCTGATTGGCTAACTGACTTTGACAGCAGCGGGAGCCAGTGGTGCCACTGCTGTGTCTCAGACAATCAGAAGAGGGATGGCTGAGACAGTCGTGCACATCGCTGGATCAGGAGGGGGCCCAGGTAAGTATAAGGGGGGCTGCTGCACACTGAATGTTTTTGATCTTCATGCATAGTCTGTATGGAATCCGTTTGGTCGGTAATTTTCTTGCTCTATCAGGGAGACTTGCTGGTCTCTGTCAACATCAAGGATCTCCACATCCCCATTTTTCTGCCTCATCAGAATTATTTGCGTTTTGTGGATGGGGAACATTTTCAGTTTTGTGGCTTTACTCCTTGCCCCATCAATGACGCCATGAGTATTCATGAAGGTGGTGGCCCAGGGGATCTCCATTTGGGGGTATCTGGTTCTGAGGCAGTAAATTGAGGACTCCAAGGCCAACGTGCAACACAGTGCAAGTCCTGTAGGACTTGGCTGTGTCTTCAATCTTCAAAATTCAACACAGGAATTTTTTGCCATGCGTGCGTTCTCTTTTTTTTCTTCCTGAAATGTTGGTTTTCCTTCTCATGTTGCTTCTCATACAGCCGCATGTTGGTATTCATTCTTTGCAGACCTGGTCTAAAAATAGTAATCTGTCAAAGATGGACACTGACATTCTGGTAAAGTTTATATTCATTGTGCGGTTCTGATTTCCTCATACATCAGGACAAAATATCCCCGTGTTAGATGCTGGGATGTTCCCATCTTCATTTAATTTGCCTTTAAGGCCAGCTCACATCAGAGTGGGAAAGGTGCCTTCCATGTGCGCTTCCCGCACTGTAGGTGACCGCACTGCTCTTGTGATCTGCATGTGGATGCCCATTTTTAAAGGCTCCAGAAATGCAGATCGCAACAGTGCATTTGCGAGCACCAAATTGCATAGTACCACAAATTTTGTTGTGGGTTTTTTTTAATAATATATAAGTAGTGCTGTGCAAGTGAACCACCTCCTCAATCTTTTCCTCAAGTAACGATGAGCTCCGGCGTGTTCGCATGCTGCATGTGCCGAGCCCGCCAGGAACTCTGCAATGCACAGTGCTAATCACAAGCAGTGGGACATTTCCCGATGTGCGGCTGCAGAGATCAGGAAATGTCTCACTGCCTGTGATTAACACATTGCCGACTTCCTGGCGGGCTCGGCAGGTGCAGCATGCGAACACGCCAGAGCTCATCCTTACTCTCAAGCAGGCACACAGTAATGAGCACCAGCTTTGCTCTGCACTCCATTTGAATTGCACAGCTCTTGCTCAGGAAACTACCAACAAAGTGGAAGAGTAGGTGCCTGAGGTATTGGGGAAAACATGCCTGAAAATACTGAGGCAGCTAAACTTTTATAAAATGCAACTATCTGCAGGAAATATTTCAGCCTTTTTTCCAGTGCAGATGGTGTTTTAACTGCTGTCAGATACAAATGTTCATGTGCATGTAGCCCAATTCTGAAGGACTGAGCACCATTGTCAGCCACCTGATAGACATGCTCTGCTCTTTTTTGCCATTCAGCATTGAGGAAGCATCTTCCTGCTGCTGCCCATGATTGCAAGCGACTTGTGGGACTTGCCTTGGTTTGTCGCTGCTATTCTGTTGCTGCTCGCACTATACTTACTGAGGTGCCCGACACTGAAGACCTGGAGATTTGTCCCCTGCTAGAGTCTATACTATTTCCCTGTGTCTTCCTATGCTCTGTTGGGTGTGGCCATTTCTGCTCTGTCTCTGGCAGATTTGACCATGTGGGATTTTAATATAACTAGTGTGGCGCTTTTTGATCATAACTCAAAAATGAAAAAACAAATACAGCATATTTGCTTTACATCTGTGTAAAAAAAAAAAAAAAAAAAAAAAAAAAAAAAAGCTCAAATCCGTGCAAAGTATCATGTGCCATAAAATCCTCAAATAGGAGTTTAGGTTGAGAAGAGCTACACTTAACACATTATAGCACGTTTTGAGTTGGTAATTAAACAAGGGAGTGTACAGCTTTTCTTTTTGGATAATGGTGATTTGGATATTTTAGAGCAGGGGTTGGCAACCTTTGACAAGTGGAGATCTACCTAAGCATCATGGAGGAGATCAAAGATCACCAGTGTGCAACATCCTTTTTAATGTAAAAAAAAAATTAGCAAAGCCCCAATAAAAAGAATGGCATAAAGGGAGCCTATAAAAAATATAAACAAATGTCACTGTAAAAAAATAAAAAGAACTAATCTGGTTTCAACCTGCCCCAGTCATGAGATCTTTCCTGCGTCGGCCAGCAGCAGCTGCAAAGGAGATAGCGCTTGTCAATGGCTGGTAAAACCTGGAGTAATGATGTCACCCATAGGTTCCCATGTCCCAGCTGTTATTGGTGCGTCGTCCTCTCCCCTGCATACGCCACTGACTCACACAGGTGAGATAACATGACCAGATTGGAGTGGCCTAAAAATAGTTGTTAGGGGGGCAAGGGGCGATTTTAAGTCTAGTTAGGTTTAAGCTGGAATTCTGCTGCTTTAAAAAAGTACTTTAAGACCGGCTAACGTGCATATTTAGTTTGTGGGTTTAAAATGATATACCCCAGCTACAGGCTGCGTTTTCAGGCAGGCAATGCTGTTTTTTGTAAAAATCAATCCTAGTGGCAAGTTAGCCGCTGGATTGCTTTTATGGGCATCGGAATGGGGTCCCTCTTGTGGCTCTCCGGTGGCTCTCCGGTGGCTCCCTGCACTGATGGTCAGTAGTGTTATTTTAAACTATTCTCCCTATTGGTGGGCAGTGGCAGTAATTGACCCCTTTGTGCTGCATTAGTTGAACCAGTGTCAGTGTTTAATAACTCCTTCATGCTGCAGCATAAAGGGGTTAATTAACACTGACACTGGTGTCACGGATGCAGCATGAAGGGGTTAATATGCCGCTACACTGATGCATTAGTTACCAGTTGCAGTCAATTAACCCATTAACTGCATTAGTGGCACCAGTGTCGATGTTAATTAACCCCTTTATGCTGCAGCATGAAGGGGTTTATTAAAAAAAAAAAAAACACTGCCACTGACCGCTAATCCAGAATAAAGGGGTAATTTACACTGACACCTGCCGCCATTAACCCCATTCACTGACACCCCCCCCCCCCCTCCCTCTAACAGACTTGTTACTTGCATTTATGGTGCTTGCGCTAGCGCAACACTGTCTTCCTCTTCTGCTTCCTGGCCTCTGAATGACATCCAGTCAGAGGCCAGGACTAGAAATCATCTTTCGGGTGGAGATTACGCCGCCTGACAAAATGTATTCCTGTCCAAACTAGTGCCGAGTGCAGGAGCGCACTCGACACCTACCTGCAGCTCTGCCTGTGTGCTGTGGGATGTGATCGGGGAAACTGCTCGGCTGTTCTTTCTACATTCGGCCATAGAAGCCGTAGGCACACTTCCACGCTTTCCCTGGCTTAATCTAAATCAGACCTGCCCACGGTCTCTGAGCTCTCAGCTGCTGAGACTGTTTGATATCAAATCCTTAAGGCCTCTTTCACACTACTGCCTCTTTAAAGCGATATCCGCTTGCTCAGCGGGGGATCACACTGCTGATCCCCGCTGAGCAGGCGGATGAGCGGGCACAGCCCGCCTGTCCGCTTTTTCATCTGCTCTGCCAGACGGATGGGTAACGGGTCCCCCATCAGCCTGTTTTTGATAGATCGGATGGCGGCGGTTATCAGCCGATATTTGTCCACTAACATCAGGCGCACCATAGAGACTGGAGGGTCCAAACAGGTCTGCCTGAAAAACTGACCGGCGGTCCTGATTGGATCATCCATGTAAAAGGGGCCTTCTGAACAAACCTCCACCCAGGAGGCATTGTAGTCTCTTGCTATTACTCCAAAATAAAAAAGGCTGGTTTTCACTATCCTTGATGCAGTGTGCACCTTCTAAAAACTTTTAAGTTCAGCCTGCATCTTCTGACAGTGCTGTTCCCAGTCTTTGCTCTATTAGGGCTTCCAAGACTGTTTAACGTCACAGCCAAGGTCTCTCATCTGCCAAACCCCCTAGCTGATTGACCTGATCAATAGGGGCGTTGATATCTTGATCATAGAGCATTTTAGAGCTCATGTCAGCAGCTTTGAACTATAGAGTAGAGAGTTTACTAAAAGTCTACTATCTCACCACCTAGATCGACCTCCTGTCAGTAAACATGAGAAGGACTATTTGGATGGAGTGTTGTGCTGCAGAACCTACATGGAAGAAGCACTTGTTCTTTGAGGAAAAGCAACTTGAAGCTGTTCATGGTAGCCTCTTTAAAGCGATACCAAACACACTGTTTAACTTACATTGTCCCTTCTTTTTCTGTATGTGGATGATGGCACTGTAATTATTTGAAAAAAAAAACACCTCCAAGTACTTCTTTATTTTTTTTCTCTTCTCTCCCCTTCCCCCCTAATCGATATACAGCTGTCACTGTGACCCAGATCTTTGAAATCAAATCTTTATTTTTTTTGGCAATAACATGGTGTGGGTGGATTTCTGATAGTCACAGGCTGTGTCATGCCCCCCCCCCCATTTCCAAAGTTTAAAGGCATCAGTTGGCCTTTATGGACACTAGGGCAGCCAACTTCTCAGATGCTTGGGCGAAGGATGTGGTTTCCAGGGCTTCAAGCTAGAGTTTTATACAAAGCCCCCCCTCATTGGTTTATTTCCAACCTTCCTGTGTCACCTCTGCTGTAGCAGGGTGTCATTGTCCTCTGTGGGGGCACAGTTCCATGGATTCTACTCCAACCAGTTCACAATTTCCAAACCCATAGGGGGCGTCCACCTTATCTTGAATCTCCAGACCTTAAAGGAGAAGTACAGCCAAAGCCAGTTTAGCTGTACTTCTCCTGTGGATCACAGTAGTGAAGATCATTTTGCATCCTGTGACCTGTTTACAGAAAACAGCGGACTGAAGCCCACTGTCGGCTGATGTCACAGAACCGGTCCAGGTAAGAACGTGACTATATAGTCTAGATCCGCCCACATGCCTGGACCGACACCCGATTCGGGCTCTCAGCAAGCTGCTGAGAGCCTGAGCCTGGCTGCTCACACCCCCTTCACAGCCCAGTGCTCCAGTGAGTGTGGGGGGAGCAGAGAGCCAGTGACTGACAGTCACCAGCTCTCTGCTCAGGGAGCACTGAGAACCGAGCGATCAGTGTAGCTGTTGACTTTTAATATTAGGACAACTTACCTGTCCACGAATCCAACGGTGTCTTCACCCAAACTGATTTTTCAATTGACTCTCAGGTGCTGCTGCTGCCGTCTCGGCTAAGCGCTGTGCTTTGTGAATGGGCTGGTGGTAGTGGGGGGGGGGGGTGAACTTCTGGGGGTGAACTTCAGTTTGCTGCGGCTATCTGTCAAAACCAGGAATGGAAAAAAGAGCTTGCGACTTTGAGGCATATTATTGGACAATGAATAATTATTAAACATATATTTATTCCTTCCTTCTACAATGGTTATTTTCCAAGTATATGACAGTAGGTACATGCATAACTACATTTTTTGTAATAAAACATGATTGTAACATAAATGACATGACACGAAACCTAACATGGTGTGGAAGAATATCCTCTATAACAGAATTCCCTATAGGACTATGTAGCATGTTGGGTCTAAAATATATCGCATTAAAATCATGGTAGACCGTCTGTAGGACATGGTGCATCTGTGTAAGCCCAATGCATTTCGTGGGACAGTGCCGACTTCAGGGGCTGATGCAGCTTTATTCTATAAAAATACAAATGTATGTAAGTGGCCAAGTCTAATAAATATACCCAAAGATTGGGAAAGGTAGTAAGTATAAGGGATCAAACTGACAATGCTGGAAATACTCACATCAACTGTGCATGGAAACCAAAGGACAAGGACGGTATAAAAAGGTTCACCGCGGGAGCCGAGGATGGGGCACGCGGAGGGAGCCAAGAGCACTTGTAAATTTCTCCTATGGGAGGGTGACCAGGGGGTGATCGATGGACTCTATTTCTGAAAATATAAATGAGTGGGTGAAAGTAATGTAATGCGTGTAAAGGAAACTGGAAAAAACCCATAACCAAATGTGATGAGATTAAATGTTGTACTGGTGAGGGATTTGACTTGGACCAAAAATCGTGATTGGCATGAAAAATAGTTAACAAGTTTATGGCCATAAATGAACATGTGAAATAGTGTGTGGCAAAATGGAGAGAAGCACTTACCAAAGGATCCCCTCTAAATTGCACAAAAAATGGTCCAAGACCACAGTGCATGGAAGTGTGTAGTGTGCTCATGAAACTGCTAACTGGTATCTCATGAGTGTTTATATGCTCTCAGCCTCATCAGATCCTGCGAGCCACCACTAACTAGATGCTAATATAATTAAATAAATGACAGAAAAGCTGCTAGCGTTAAACACGTCACATATAGCGTACAAAGATAATTAAATAAAATATATATGCTGCGCTACCAGTAATGGTGTAATGAACACTGTCAGTGTAGATGCCAAAATGCATACATTACTATTAAATAATAATGAAATAATTTAAAATATATAATGGATAACTATAATAGATAACTCTTGATATGACCAGTGAATATGTAAAACTATTTCAATAAATATATATAATACATATAAATTGCATGCACAACTTAATCCAAAGTGCTCCTATGCGAGGTAGTGTTCAAAATACATGTTGATAATATGTGAATTGATCATGAAATCAAAAGTGCTCGTCCATAAGTGATAAATAACTGTCACTGGCAATCCTGCCAAAAAAGTCCATATATCATAAAACAGAGGATTATTCATATATCACAGTGCTCATGTATGTGTGTGTATGTATATGGGTGTAATATGGTATCCAAATGCGTCACTGATGACCATGGTGTGAAGTCCATATATCTCTAGCAATTCAAAAGGTGATTCAAAACATGCAATGGTGTCAACACTCCCCTTAGTGAACGCTCACCTTAGAGCGTGCGACTTAGCAGTTAAGCTCAGTCAGTGCACGCATGTGAACCACCTCTGGGCTCTTTTATGATACCGAAATCCTGTGACCCTCTGCAGTCTGGGATGGCTGCCCCTGTGTTGTACAGTGACAGAACTGCACCATGCTCTGCATGAGGAGCAGAGCATGGTGCAGTTCTGTCACTCTGTATAGCACAGAGGCAGCCATCCCAGACTGCAGAGGATTGCCAGTGACTGTTATTTATCACTTATGCACATGAGCAGTTTTCAATTTTTAGGTTGCCAAAACCTGAACAAGCATGCATTTGACACTCGCACTCTGCAAGTTGCAGTACAGTACCTTCACTCATACAGCTGGGTACTGCATTGTAGGGGGAGGCAGAGAACACAGCACCCCCCCCCCCCCCTTTGCTTTCACTTTGCTCAGTGCATGCGACCAAGCTCCCTCACTGCTGAAGCACCATTCGTCTGGGGATCAGGAGCTCGGTCTCATCTGGCCGCTTTTCTCTACCAGGATCCCGCGGCACCCCTATTGAGAAGGGCTGCTCTAAATCGCCAATACGCACACCATGTTTGGTAGCTCCATAGCTAGTAGATATTTTGTATACAGTACTGTGCAAACGTTTTAGGCAAGTGTGAAGAAATGCTGTGAAGTAAGAATGCTTTAAAAATTTGAATTGTTTTTTTTTTTTTTTTTTATATCAATTTTCAAAATGCAAAGTGATCGAAGAGAATTTGGCGTCAAACCAGCATCAGTTCATACACTTGCACAAATTCAGTGATTTTGGCGGATTAGCAAAGCCATACTCAGTGCAAATGTCTTTCCTGCAACCACGGGAAGGAGGCGTCTTACATTTTGAAGAACCAAGCTCAAATCGAGACGAATAATAATTATAGAAAGCCTTAGCTATAATGCTGGTAAGGTATTTACTACCCCCTGTAGAGGACAGTCTTTTATGTATAGAATGGGCTAACATTTTACTAGATTTTTTTTCAAATCCATGCATTTGACGTAAGTAAGTTTTATGATGGCGCATATAAAGCATGTCTATAAGAGACTAAAGCCTTGTACATGCGCTTAGATTTTCGGACGACCGAATGTCCATTTTTTGTGGCATGCTATTCTCATGGCAAAAGTGAAATGGTTACTCGATGTACAAAAATTTCCGTACGACAAAATACAACGTCAGAAGTGATGTAATGTGTTGAATAGTTTTGTATGTATTCTTTTGTTTCTGAGTATGCGTAGTCTTACTCTTACAATTTTTTTCGTACGAAAACCGTACTAGTGAAACGAAAATCGGACGTTGGGTTCACATCTGACAAAAATTTTATAGTCTGCACATCCAGCTTTTGTCTAGCGGAAAAGCAAAATCGGCTGTTGAAAGCACCGTACTAACGATCTGAAAATCAGGAGACAGGCGGCTCGTCATACAAATTTTTCCATCCGATTTTCGTATCGAGTGTACGGGCCTTTAAGCTCAAATTTAGCTTTCTTCACTAATTCCTGATAATATAGTAATTTGAGAGTTAGCCTTATGATGCTGCTCCAGGTCAATGATGTTAGAAAGTTAAGCAGATAGTTAAGAGTATCTTTTTTCTAGTTCCCAGTTGAAAGAGTTTACCGACACCACACACTTTAGGACTTCCCACTTTATTGGAGGCAAGAGCGGGTTTGGTAATTTGATCCATGTCAAAGTTTTTAATAGTAAGTAGTAAATAAGTACAGCGCTGCGCTAAAGGGAGTGAACAGCAGCCAACACACCTGTAGACTCAGGGTTAAACTAACATTCAAAATTCAAAAAGTGTAGCGCTATAAACTCCATACATAAAAACTGAAGTATAAACACTCAAAATTATTAAGTGATTATAAGATAGACATTCCAGTGTGAACCAAAAAGTGCTTATGTGAAAGGAATGTGATTGGTAAACAAAGCTTAAATACATTCATTAAATGCAATAGTAAGTAAAAAACATCACAAAATAATATTATAAATGAAGTCCATGTCAAAATAAGTGAAAAAACTGTGATGATAGTGTATAAACGATGGTGGACAAGTGTTTCCTGGGCATGCAGAAGGGTTGTTTAGACCGAGCAGCTTGGTAGGTAAATGAGCCACTTGGAGACCAAACGTGCACAGAGGATTGGAATCAGTGCCAGAACCATCACCAGGAATCATAGAGGCTTACCAGAAGTATTGGCCTGAAATAGCATATGCCAAAACAGGTCAAAAAAGCTTGATGACCGACAGGTCTAAACGTGACAGCTGGTCAGATGTCGTCATCACACAAAGAAGGGGAAAGGAAATCAGCACGGCTTCCTCTTCACTGGGTGCACCATAGGCCGATAGTGTGTGTGGCATGTGAGGGAAAAACACTCACATAGCGTGATAACGTTTTTAAACTTGGATTTATTTAAAAAATAGATAAAAAACAGACTCACATTTTTCGAAGAAGAAAACAGCATATAGATCGTAAAGCGGTAGTCATGAGAGGTCTATGGTGGACCTCTCATGACTACCGCTTTACGATCTAAATTTATGATTTCTTGGCCATTTTTCAGAAAATATAAATAACACAAACTTTATCTCACCTGTCTAATATATAATATTCTATTTTGACTTTTAAAGTTATATCCTCAATTTTAACTTTTTCTAATTAAATATGAATACATTTTCAAATACACTTTGTCAAGGAGTTTCTGCTTTCCAAAGTCCCATAGAGGAAATTGTTCTATTGTATACTGCATATATCTTGCCATCAATTTTTACCAAATTTCCTGTGCCTTTTTGTAGCTCACACATCCCCAAAACATCAGCGATCCACCTCAGTGTTTCCCAGCAAAAGCTAAATTTTTGTCTCGTCACTCCAAATGACTTTGTGCCAGAAGGTTTAAGGCTTGTATCTGTGCTGTTTGGCGTATTGTAAGCAGGATACTTAGTGGCATTTGCGTAGTAATGGCTTTCTTCTGGCGACTCGACCATGCAGCCCATCTTTCATCAAGTGTCTCCTTATTGTGTATCTTGAAACAACCACACCACATGTTTTCAGAGAGTCCTGTATTTCACCTGAAGTTATTTGTGGGTTTTTCTTTGCAACAATTTTTTCCTGGCAGTTGTGGCTGAAATTTTATTTGGTCTACCTGACCGTGGTTTGGTTTCAACAGAACCCCTCATTTTCCACTTCTTTATTAGAGTTTGAACACTCCTGATTGGCATTCTCAATTCCTTGGATATCTTTTTATATCCCTTTCCTGTTTTATACAGTTTAACCACTTGCCGACGACTGAACGTCCATGGACTTTGGTGGTATATCTGAATGATGCCTGAAGCTACAGGCATCATTCAGATATCGGCGTTTTCAGCCGGCGATTTCCTACATCATAAGAACAATCATAGCAGCTGGTCAGCCGCTGGATCGTTCTTACGGGCGGCCAGAGGGGACGTCCCTCCCGCCGCCCTCCGGTGCTTCTACCGACTCACCTCTGCAATCGGTGAGTCGGAGAACGGATCCGCCGGCCCCTCATGTCCACCATAGAGATTTGCAGCAGACCAGTTGGTCTGCCGGAAATCTGTCAAATTAGAAAATTTTAAGTAAAATTAACAATACATTTTTTTTTTTTTTTAAAGTGCTCCTGTCCCCGTGTGCTTGCACGCAGAAGCGAACGCATACGTAAGTCCCGCCCACATATAAAAACGGTGTTGAAACCACACATGTGAGGTGTTACCACGAACGTTAGAGCGAGAGCAATAATTCTAGCCCTAGACCTCCTCTGTAACTCAAAACATGCAACCAGTAAAATATTTTAAATCGTCGCCTATGGGGTTTTTTAAGTACTGAAGTTCGGTGCCATTCCATGAGCGTGTGCAATTTTGAAATGTGACATGTTAGGTATCTATTTACTCGGCGCAACTTCATCTTTCGCATTATGTAAAACAATTGGGTTAACTTTACTGTTTTTTTTTTTAATGCATGAAACAGGTTTTCTTCCAAAAAAAAGCGTTTGAAAAATTGCTGCGCAAATACCGTGCAAGATAAAAAGTTGCAATGACCGCCATTGTATACTCTAGGCTCTCTGCTAAAAAAAAAAAATCTATGTTTGGGGGTTCTATGTAATTTTCTAGCAAAAAAATTATGATTTTTATATGTAGGAGAGAAATGTCAACCACTTGCCCACCAGGCCAATTCTAACTACCTTTTCCCGCAGATCCTTATCCAATTATTATTATACAGGATTTATATAGCACCAGGAAGAGAGCAGGAACACTTGGGAGGACTGTGAAGTCCGTTTGGGTGAAATCTTCTCCCATTTATTTATTTTTTTTATATTTTGTTATAAAAAATTTAAAACAGGTAATTTTTCTCCTTCATTGATGTACGCTTATGAGGCGGCAGTGATGGGCACTGATGGGTGGCAATAATGGGCACTGATCAGTTACACTGCTAGGTGGCACTGATTGGCACTACTGGTGGGCATTTATAGCTGGCACTTGTGGGCACTGATAGGTGGCACTTGTGGGCATTGATAGGTGGCACTGTTATGTGGGCACAGAAGAGGTAGATGTGCCTCTTCCACTTCGGGACCGATGTCCCTCGCATCTGAGCCGGTGATCGGCTTTTTTGTCTACTCACGCTATCAGCGCGAGTAGACAAAAAAGCCGATTACCAATCTTTTGTTTACATCATGTGATCAGCTGTCATTGGCTATCAGCTGATCACATGGTAAGGGGCCGGGACCGCCCCCTTACTTGGATCGGTGATCACCCGAGTCTCAGTGACTCGGTGATCTCAGCGCGCGCGTGCAGGGTGCGTGCACAGGGGAGGCCGTCATATGACGGCCTCCCAGGAATTCAGGTCCGTGCTGTGGCCGTCATTCGGCCATAGCGTGGATGTCAAGTGGTTAAACAGGAAAATCCAATTAGATTTAAATGTACAGAGGTAGGCACGTACAGTGAGGATGGAAAGTATTCAGACCCCCTTCATTTTTTTCACTGTTTGTTATATTGCAGCCATTTGCTAAAAATCATTTAAGTTCATTTTTTTTTCCCTCATTTAATGTACACACAGCACCGCATATTGACAGAAACACACAGAATTGTTGATATTTTTGCAGATTTATTAAAAAAGAAAAACTGAAATATCACATGGTCCTAAGTATTCAGACCCTTTGCTGTGACACTCATATATTTAACTCGGGTGCTGTCCATTTCTTGTGATAATCCTTGATGAATCTACACCTTCATTTGAGTCCAGCTGTGTTTGATTATACTGATTGGACTTGTTTAGGAAAGCCACACACCTGTCTATATAAGACATTACAGCTCACAGTGCATGTCAGAACGAAAGAGAATCATGAGGTCAAAGGAACTGCCTGAAGAGCTCAGACAGGATTGTGGCAAGGCACAGATCTGGCCAAGGTTACAAAAAGATTCTGCTGCACTTAAGGTTCCTAAGAGCACAGTGGCCTCCATAATCCTTAAATGGAAGATGTTTGGGACGACCAGAACCCTTCCTAGAGCTAGCCGCCCGGCCAAACTGCGCTATCGGGGGAGAAGAGCCTTGGTGAGAGAGGTAAAGAAGAACCCAAAGAGCACTGTGGCTGAGCTCCAGAGATGCAGTCGGGAGATGGGAGAAAGTTGTAGAACGTCAACCATCACTGTAGCCCTCCACCAGTCAGGGCTTTATGGCAGAGTGGCTCGACGGAAGCCTCTCCTCAGTGCAAGACACATGAAAGCCTGCATGGAGTTTGCTAAAAAAAAACACATGAAGGACTCCAAGATGGTGAGAAATAAGATTCTTTGGTCTGATGAGACCAAGATAGAACTTTTTGGCCTTAATTCTAAGTGGTATATGTGGAGAAAACCAGGCATTGCTCATCACCTGTCCAATACAGTCCCAACAGTGAAGCATGCTGGTGGCAGCATCATGCTGTGGGGGTGTTTTTCAGCTCCAGGGACAGGACGACTGGTTGCAATCGAGGGAAAGATGAATGGGGCCAAGTGCAGGGATATCCTGGACGAAAACCTTCTCCAGAGTGCTCAGGACCTCGGACTGGGCCGAAGGTTTACCTTCCAACAAGACAATGACCCTAAGCACACAGCTAAAATAACGGAGTGGCTTTACAACAACTCCGTGACTGCCCTTAAATGGCCCAGCCAGAGCCCTGACTTAAACCCGATTGAGCATCTCTGGAGAGACCTAAAAATGGCTGTCCACCAACGTTTACCATCCAACCTGACAGAACTGGAGAGGATCTGCAAGGAGGAATGGCAGAGGATCCCCAAATTCAGGTGTGAAAAACTTGTTGCATCTTTCCCAAAAAGTCTCATGACTGTATTAGATCAAAAGGGTGCTTCTACTAAATACTAAGCAAAGGGTCTGAATACTTAGGACCATGTGATATTTCAGTTTTTCTTTTTTAATAAATCTGCAAAAATGTCAACAATTCTGTGTTTTTCTGTCAATATGGGGTACTGTGTGTACATTGAGGGAAAAAAAATGAACTTAAATGATTTTAGCAAATGGCTGCAATATCACAAAGAGTGAAAAATTTATCGGGGTCTGAATACTTTCCGTCCCCACTGTATTACCTAAAATAAGGGGGAAAAAAACATTATAGCCTTAATTATTCTTTTTGTATTTCATAATGATCTCTTGTGCTTCACTGTTGGGTGGTGGTGTTGCTACAAGACAAGTGCAATAATTAAATTGATAAGAAATTCTTATAGAAACCTAACTGATTCAAGTAAACCTTGATACTGAAAACAAAATTAATACTAAAAATGAAAAATCGCACGTCTTCTGTGCTTCTCTGTTTTCTAATGCTCCTCTCCACCTGTCTATCAAATTATATTTCCTACAAAAATCTTAAATTACCTTTTCATTTAGTTTAAGAGCAGACACTGAAAGATGCCTTCTATTACCTTTATGAGCAACTATCTTCTGTGTGTCTTGGTTATACTTGGCTTACTTTACTAATGGCTCAGCTTCGGACTATGCCCAAATCCTAAAGTTAAGAACTGCCCACCTGCAATTCCCCTACCCAGGGACAACCTTTTCATTAAGGGTGCTCTCAAAGTGTAGAAAAATGGAGGGTAGGTAGGGTTTACCCCCAAAGTCACAGAAGATGAACCTCTAGTAGCAAAGTGAAATTTTAATGACCTAGGTCAGTGGACTGGAGAGGGCAATTTGGAAAGCAATTTTGGATAAGATCAATAATGTAGTTAGGGCATTAATTACAAAGTGTTGACAGAAAAGTATAGCAACCCCCACTGTATATCAGTGAAGAGGGTGGCAGAGAGGGAAAGTACATGAATAAGTTGTACATAAGGTTTGCAGCACCATTCATTTAGAGGTGAGATGAAAAGAAGGTGCAATAGTCAAAGCAAGAATTAATAGGAGCATGGACAATAACAAATCTAGACAAAACACTGGATTTGGGAAAATATGAATTTTGGAGACATTGTGCAACTGGAAACAGCAGTGTTTAGAAATGTACTGTTAATGAGAAAGGAGAGCGCAGAAATTGTAAAAATCTAATAACTGGGTGGGGATGAGTTGATGGAGAAAGTAAACGTTCAGTTGTTAGGTAGAGGTGGGATGGACTTGCCTGAAAATTTGAGTTTTCGGGGGTCACCTAAAGGCTGACTGAGTGGGAAACAGCTGGACAGATTGAGGTAGGGAGTTCCAGAGAATGGGAGAGGCTCTGAAGAAGCCCTGGAGGCAAATATGTTAGGAAGTGACAAGTGGACTAGAGAGCAGGAACATTTGGGAGGACCGAGAAGTCCGTTTGGATGAAATCTTCTCCCATGGTTGGTGATGTAATTTGGGGCTGAATTGTGGATTGCTTTGTATGTATTTTAAATTATATTGTGGGCAGAAAGGGATGATGGACACTGTGCTTGGTAAAAGTGGATGAGTCTGGCAGTAGCATTTATGATGGACTGAAAAGAAGACAGCCTGTGTAGAGGTATCAAAAAAATATATAGGGGGTTTGGGACTTTAAATGAGGCACCAGAGTGCCTCCATCCCGGCTTGAGTAAAAACAAAGGGGAGATTTGGGACTTTAAATGAAGTGGTTGACTCATGTGGGTGAATGAAATACAATTTAATGGGGTAGGAGGTAAGCAATTACATGAAGGTAGTATAATTCATATATAACGTGAATCAATGGATAAATGCCATATTCTATATACAAAAAACGATCAATGGATAAATGCCATAATCTATATACATGTTCATGATAGAATACCATCCAATCCATAGTGTATAACATAATCAGCACATGAAAACAGTATATAACACATATTCCCATAATTAATTGGCAGTGATTCGATAGGCAAATTGTAGTTAAAAATATTAAATCCAAGTGTATAGCATAATAAAACACACAGCTACATCCTCAAAGCCCGACGCGTTTCTGTGTATAAAAACACTTCCTCAGGGGCGGATGTTGTAGAATATCTAAAAAACATATACCATAAAGTATGTTAGAAAGGATTTGGACTATTGACAGAAATTTTAGGTGATAGCGTCAACCAAAATGCTTACATGCCACAAGTGACGACGGTGCATGGTCCATGCAGGGCCAAGGCCACGGAGGTAGTCCATCCCGGGAGCTGAGGTGGCCGCCACACGACCAGGGGGGCGCACACATAAAGCCTCCAAGAACGCAACCCTCCCACCTCAAGGGCATGTCCATGGGTGGGAGGGTTGCGTTCTTGGAGGCTTTATGTGTGCGCCCCCCTGGTCGTGTGGCGGCCACCTCAGCTCCCGGGATGGACTACCTCCGTGGCCTTGGCCCTGCATGGACCATGCACCGTCGTCACTTGTGGCATGTAAGCATTTTGGTTGACGCTATCACCTAAAATTTCTGTCAATAGTCCAAATCCTTTCTAACATACTTTATGGTATATGTTTTTTAGATATTCTACAACATCCGCCCCTGAGGAAGTGTTTTTATACACAGAAACGCGTCGGGCTTTGAGGATGTAGCTGTGTGTTTTATTATGCTATACACTTGGATTTAATATTTTTAACTACAATTTGCCTATCGAATCACTGCCAATTAATTATGGGAATATGTGTTATATACTGTTTTCATGTGCTGATTATGTTATACACTATGGATTGGATGGTATTCTATCATGAACATGTATATAGATTATGGCATTTATCCATTGATCGTTTTTTGTATATAGAATATGGCATTTATCCATTGATTCACGTTATATATGAATTATACTACCTTCATGTAATTGCTTACCTCCTACCCCATTAAATTGTATTTCATTCACCCACATGAGTCAACCACTTCATTTAAAGTCCCAAATCTCCCCTTTGTTTTTAGCCTGTGTAGAGGTAAGCCAGTGGATAGGGACTTGCAGTAGTTGAGGTGACAAGAGAAGGGGTGAATTGGAGCTTGGTGGTTTATTACCATCTTAGTGGCAGCATGTTTTACCTCCTTCATTAAGTGGCCATTTTTCAGGGCTGTGATAGTTTGACAACTATTTGGTCATGCAAAATGGTACCCAAATTAATTTTATGGCATTTTTTTCTTTGCGACACAGCTTTATTTTGATGGTATTTATTAACCACTTTTTTATTTATTTATATATATATATATATATATATATATATAATTTATTAAAAGGAGCAATAATTCTGAAAAAAGTTTCCCTTACGTGCTAGTATAAAATGTATATCCTTTTACTTATGACATAAGTAAAATTGGCAGGACCGTACGAACATCTCCAAAATAACCTTTTTTTTGGAAAGTAGACACCCTCCCGGTAAACTTTATTTTTTTGAGCTCTGTTTTAGACAGATTTAGTTTTAAGAAGTGGTGTGAAATCCATAATAATATGTCAGTAGGGTGAGGTGAGAAGTAGAGAGATGCCGCTAGATTTGGGTGTCATCAGCATAAAGAAGGTATTTAAGCCTCATGCAAGGGAAGAGATGTGGCTATAAAATAGGCGTCTGAAGACATTGAAGAACCCCTAAGGAAAAAGGAAAGGGGGAGAAGGAAATAGAGTTGTAGGTAACACGAAGAGTGGAGTGGAGTTTAAAGTGGAACTACACTGCATATACGCGCCACAAACACTATTTAATTCATTTTTAATATTTAAAGCAAACTCCCCCATCCATCCATCCATCCATGTTTTATTTTGCTGAGAAATCACTTTGAAAAAATGCCACCACCAAGCACACCCCCCCCCTTGGAATTTCTGGTTGTGGCCATCTTGAGTAAGGGCAGATGATTCATGTAGCATTTAATTCCTGTAATCCATATATCCTTAGCCAAGCACACCCTCCTGCCTGTGTGCCTGAGCTAACAAAACCCCTGCTCCCCTCCTGAAGGCTCCTGGGATGTATGTCATCATTTGCTTAGAGCCCTTGCACACTGGGGCGGGGGGCGGCGTCGGCGGTAAAACGCCGCTATTATTAGCGGCGTTTTACCGCCGGTATGCGGCCGCTAGCGGGCCGGTTTTACCCCCCGCTAGCGGCCGAGAAGGGGTTAAATACCACCGCAAAGCGCCTCTGCAGAGGCGCTTTGCCGGCGGTATAGCCGCGCCGTCCCATTGATTTCAATGGGCAGGAGCGGTATACACACCGCTCCATAACAGCTCCGAAGATGCGGCTAGCAGGACTTTTTTTACCGTCCTGCCAGCGCATCGCTCCAGTGTGCAAGCCCTCGGGGCTTTCACACTGGAATGCAAGGAGCGGCACTTTCAGGTCGGTTTGCAGGCGCTATTATTAGTGCAATAGCGCCTGCAAACCGCCCCAGTGTGCAAGGGCTCTTAGGCAAGAACAGAAGTAACTGAAGAAATGTAGAAAAAAAGTTATACCTTTCTATCTATTTACTAATGTTAGCAGCATAAGCATTACAAATAGTCAATATTGCAGTATAAATGCAAGTAATGTCCATCTAACGAAAAACGCTTGCTGACAGGATCGGAAAGCAAAATAATGAACTTATCAGTGTACTTGCTGTTCGTTGCTTATTTAGTAACACACTCTGAAAGTTTCTTAAACAAGAGGTACTACTTTTACCACAGTGGAGAAAAGTGAGGTCTAGGCTATTCCAGGCAAAGGTACGTGAATTGCAACAGTGGCTAAGAAACAGTTCATGTGTGTGTGTGTGTATATATGTATATATATATATATATATATATGTGTATATATATGTATATATAATTTTTTTTTTTTTTTTTTTTTTTTTTTTTTCCAACTTGTGCTGTGTTGAAATAAATAATTGGGACGTGTGTTTTTTTGTGTGTGGACATATTTTGAGAGCTAATAGGCAATGGATGGGCACATGTAGAAGTGAATGTGCAACACATGGCAGCAAAATTAGGTGCAATATACCCCTAAAATAACCCGCAGATAGATTAATGCAGGGATTTGATGGTTTTCATTCATCTGTGTAAGTTGACATTAGGGCCCGCTCCGTGTCAGTGCATTGCATTACCGCACACTTGGGGCTTGTTTACACCAGCCTGCACCTGCTATAATTCATATAATGCACATATGCTGGTGTGCATTGGGTGGAGCAATGCTTTGTTAAAACACATCCCACCGTTACACTTTTTTTTTTTTTTTTTAACAAAATGACACTTCATTCAGCTTGATGCATAATAGCATGTTGCAACACATTGTATTGCGTTGTAATGCATTGTTATTATATTCTGTTTTCTCTGTGTTCCTTGTGCTGAGCCTGCATTGATCCATGCTGACCAACGGAACTCAATGCACCTGGTGTGAATGAGCTCTAAGCTGTGCACCAGATTGGATTTTTTTTTTTTTTTTTAACAGGGCAGTACATCACAATGCATGGAAGTGATGTTGCTGTACATTGTGGTATGCTGATATTTATGCCTATCAATCCCACCAGTCAGTATCACTGTCACCCCAGTCATATGATGACGCTGTACTGCACAGGTGACAGTGTGCAAAGAAAAAAAAACTGAAAAAAAAATATTTATTTTGTTAATTTTACAAAAAACTGTGACACAAATGACAACTTAAAAAAATTTAAAAAAAACTCACCATTCCTCTTAACCTCCCTGGCGGTATGATTATTTCGGATTTTAGATGCTGAAAGTAGTACAATTATTTTGCATGGAAATTTGGCGTTTTAGGCCTGTAATTCTTAACAATAACACACTTAAATCTGTCCAAACAAGAGTCTAGTAGATATCCCGGGATTTGATGAAGTTTGAAACACAAAAACATAAATTATAATATAATAAATAAATATAAATAATTAAAAAAATATATATAATAATAAAATACATTTCCCCACGATTCACTATCGCTCAATTCTGCAAGTGTTCTAATTTACTATCGCTGTTTTCTAGCTGGTCTAAAGCCACTTTTGACATAAAGGGACACTTTTTGGTTGCTATGGACAATCTCAAGTTTCCAGGCAGAAAGAACAGTATATATAACATAAAACTGCATGCAGGGCATGGGCCAAAGCACTGGGGACAAATAGGATGTGAAATGATTTCATACAGTACTGTAATCTATAAGATTATAGTACTGTATGTGTTATGGTTTGTAAATTTTTTTGAATTTGCCGCCAGGCTCTGCCCCCGTGCGTCGCGAAGCTCGCAGGGAACGGAGCCTGGCACGGAGAGGCTTCGGAGGAGACAGAGCCCGCAGACACAGCGGGGGACATCGCAGGATCCTGGGGACAAGGTAAGTAACGCCGCACCAGGATCCTGCAATGTAATCCCGAGTGTGGCTCGGGGTTACCGCTAATGGGACTGAAATTTAACCCCGAGCCACACTCGGGATTACCGTCAGGGAGGTTAATAAACAACTGGGACTGTCTACTTTCTAAAAAAAAAAAAAAAAAATGTTGTTTGGGGGAATTGTCTTGGTGTTTTCAGGCCTCAAAAAATGAGATGGGGTGTTAGTACATCAGGATTGACCAATTTTCAAATCTACTTTATAAATTATACTTCATAGTGTGTGGACTCTATAGCTTTCCTACAGACTTTGGTGTCCGTTTTATGAAACGCATGATCGGGGGAGCACATGTTCTCTGCTGATCATCTCTGGACACAGAGAATCTGTCATTGACTCACACAGAAATGGCCAGTTTATGAAGGTGTGATCTCAGCACCTCACTGGCGATCTCTGTCAGAATTCTCCCTCCCAGATGCTCCAGCTCAGAGGTGGAGAATCGGGTAGAGAAGACAGAATCCCGGCAGACCTGGAGGAGGAAGATTATTGACTTCTTTCTTGATCAGACCCCCCAAACACCGTAAACATGTCCCCCTGCTATGTGTGTGTGTGTGTGTATATGTGTGTATATATATATATATATATATATATATATATATAATGTGTGTATATACAGTGCCTTGAAAAGTATTCATACACCTTGAAATTTTCTACCTTTTGTCATTTTACAGCCAAAAACTTAAATGTATTTTATTGTGATTGCACGTAGTAGACCAACACAAAGTGGCACATAATTGTGAAGTGGAAGGAAAATGATATCTGAAAAGTGTGGTGTGCATTTTGTATTCAGCCCCCTTTACTCTGATACCCCTAACTAAAATCCAGCGCAACCAGTTGCCTTCAGAAGTCACCTAATTAGTAAATATAGTCCACCTGTGTGTAATTTAATCTCAGTATAAATACAGCTGTTTTGTGAAGCCCTCAGAGGTTTGTTAGAGAACCTTAGTGCACAAACAGCATCAGGAAGGCAAAGGAACACCCCAGACAGGTCAGGGATAAAGTTGTGAAGAAGTTTAAAGCAGGGTTATGTTATAAATAATATCTCAAGCTTTGAACATCTCACGGAGCATTGTTCAATCCATCAACCTAAAATGCAATGAGTATGGCACAACTGCAAACCTACCAAGCCATGGCCATCTGCCTAAACCAGGGGTAGGGAACCTTAAAGAGGTGGAGATTGACCTGAACAACATAAGAGAAGTCAAACATCACCGAGCAGTGTCTCATCCTCACATCTGAATTAAACCTCTAATTGCCATACTACCACGTTGCAATCGAATGCATTGCACGGCAATCATTGGTTTAAATCAGGTGGTGAGGAGGCAATATATCACCTCCCCACCACCTGTCAAATACACTCTGATCACATTTCAGGGGAGCAGCGGTACATGCTGCACTTTTGAATGAGCCCCTAGTTGCATTCGGCAGTGGCACCCTTAGGGCTTGTTCACACTAAGTTGGGGGTGGTAAAACCCTGTGGTTGATTGAAGGTTGGAAACCGCAAATCTCTACCCCCTTTTAGCTGCTGAAGCAAAGGTGCACACATGCCGTAGCAGGAATTAATTCACCCATTGCTTCTGGTGGGTGCTGCTGCCTGCCAATCATGACCCATGCAAGTAAATGGGGTCACTCTGCAAGTGCCCCGCAACTGCATGCTTATGCAGGGTCCAAGGGGTTAAAAAGCAAAACAATGCCGCCTGCTTTAACCTTTTGTTTGCTGTACTGCACAAGGTTGCAGGGCATTTGCAGAGAGACCTCATTCACTTGAATGGGTCATGCTTGACAGGTGTGGGTAAACTACAGCACATCAGTGTGAAAGCAGCCCTATACTATTATGCACAATGTATTGCTTCACACTGACCTGAAGATCTCCTCTTTCCTGCTGCTGGCACCACTCTGCAGACCGCTAGCCAGATAAGAGGTGGAATGCAGTTGGAATCACTCCACATGGGACAGGAGCCAGCGCTACAGAGGAGGCATCAACTTATGCAGCTCTTGCTCCCTACTACAGCTCCAACTTTACAAGTAGTCCCTCTGCATTGGACTCTGTGATGCTCCGAGATGGCAGGTCTACAAGCCCCAACTGCAGTCTATCAATTGCTTGGCCGCGATCTACTGGTAGGCTGGACCAGGAGAGCATTAATCAGAGAAGCAGCCAAGAGGCCCATGGTAACTCTGGAGGAGCTGCAGAGATCCACAGCTCAGGTGGGAGAATCTGTCTACAGGGCAACTATTAGAGTTGTTCACTCCACAAATCTGGCCTTTATGGAAGCGTGGTAAGAAGAAAGCCATTGTTGAAAGAGCCATTTGCAATTTGCTAGAAGCCATGTGGGGGACACAGCAAACATGTGGAAGAAGGTCTCTGGTCAGCCGAGACCAAAATTGAACATTTTGGCATAAAAGCTAAACGCTATGTGTGGTAGAAAATTAACACTGCACATCAACCTGAACACCCCATCCTCTCCATGAAACATGGTGGTGGCAGCATCATGTTGTGTTGATGTTTTTCTTAAGCAGGTTCAGGGAAGCTGGTCAGAGTTGATGGGAAGATGGATGGAGCTAAATATAGGGTAGTCTTAGAAGAAAACCTGTTACATGGTTACATAGTAGGTGAGGTTGAAAAAAAGACAAACGTCCATTAAGTCCAACCCATGGTATTTGTATACTGAAATCAAATCCCCTCTCAAGTGGAAGTGTCCTTCGCGCTATTGATGAGTAATTACAGGGAATGTGTGCAAAATAAATAAAAATAAAAAAATATATTGAAAATAAATGTGTGACGATATCTAAAAAGATGGCAGCAAAATCTAAAAGTGTTCACACTACACCTAATGGAAATATTGAGTAAAAGTGATCTCACGCAATTAAATCTATTCACACATGATTAAATATTACAAAGAATATATGTAAAGTGCATATTAATAATCAAGTGAATTGAATGCAATAGAGTGAATATCAAATTGGTAAAAAATGTAATATAAAAGTGCTCTCTATCCATGCAATGAGAGTAAAAGTTCATAGAATAAAAAAGTGAGGGGCCCAATTCTGGCCGTGAAACTGCATAAAGTGAGTCGGTGATGAAATAAATAAGCTGGCCAAAGTTCATAAAAGTCCTCCTGGAAGATCTCTAGGTAACATCGGGCTCTCAGAACTCTCACCTTAATAAGTTATAAAGCAGGCATCGCTATTAGGTATCTGTTTCTAGATCTGTATACAGCGTCAGAGTTTTGCCCAGAACGTTCTCATCCATTCACCACGGCTTTGGTCATTTGCTCCCGATGCAGCATACATGCCTGTAGTAGTGTAGCTATAGTATTTCCGGCTTAACCACATAAAAAGAATACCTCTCTGGCCAATCCGGTTCCCCAGATGAAGTCACGAGCGGTGACGTAACGCGTAGGGAATGGCAGGAGAGCAGACGTAAACCGGAAGTCACGTAAGGAGGGGCTCTAGTTCCATCTGTATTTGCTCGATTTTAATTGTTTTAATGTAAGAGACCACCTTGAAGCCCTTAAATAAATACATTTAATTTCATTTACCCAACATACTACACTATTGGAGGTTTTCTTTTCTCCCTCTCTTTACCACCGGGCCTTCTGTGCCTCGGTGGAACATACTGTGACAGGCATGTATGCTGCATTGGGAGCAGAGAGGAAATGACCAAAGCCGTGGTGAATGAATGAGAACGTTCTGGGCAAAACTGACGCTGTATACAGATCTAGAAACAGATACCTAATAGCGATGCCTGCTTTATAACTTAAGGTGAGAGTTCTGAGAGCCCGATGTTACCTAGAGATCTTCCAGGAGGACTTTTATGAACTTTGGCCAGCTTATTCATTTCATCACTGAGTCACTTTATGCAGTTTCACGGCCAGAATTGGGCCCCTCACTTTTTTATTCTATGAACTTTTACTCTCATTGCATGCATAGAGAGCACTTTTATATTTTTATATTACATTTTTTACCTATTTGGATATTCACTGTATTGTATTCAATTCACTTGATTATTAATATGCACTTTACATATATTCTTTGTAATTAATCATGTGTGAATAGATTTGATTGCGCGAGATCACTTTTACTCAATATATCCCCTCTCAAGCATCTCTTCTCCAGTGCTCACAACCTTTCCTCATAACTAATATCCTCCAGACCCTTTATTCGCTTTGTTGCCCTTCTTTGTACTCTCTCCATTTCCAGTACATCCTTCCTGAGGATTGGTGCCCAGAACTGGACAGCATACTCTAGGTGCGGCCGGACCAGAGTCTTGTAGAGCGGGAGAATTATTGTTTTATCTCTGGAGTTGATCCCCTTTTTAATGCATGCCAATATTCTGTGCTTTGTTAGCAGCAGCTTGGCATTGCATGCCATTGCTGAGCCTATCATCTACTAGGACCCCCAGGTCCTTTTCCATCCTAGATTCCCCCAGAGGTTCTCCCCCCATTGTATAGATTGCATTCATATTTTTGCAACCCAAATGCATTATTTTAAATTTTTCTACATAGAACCTCATTTGCCATGTAGTTGCCCACCCCATTAATTTGTTCAGATCTTTTTGCAAGGTTTCCACATTCTGCGGAGAAGTTATTGCCCTGTTTAGCTTAGTATCGTCCGCAAATACAGAGATTGAACTGTTTACCCCATCCTCCAGGTCGTTTATGAACAAATTAAATAGGATTGGTCCCAGCACAGAACCCTGGGGGACCCCACTACCCACCCCTGACCATTCCGAGTACTCCCCATTTATCACCACCCTCTGTACTCGCCCTTGTAGCCAGTTTTCAATCCATGTACTCGCCCTATGGTCCATGCCAACAGACCTTATTTTGTACAGTAAACGTTTATTGGGAACTGTGTCAAATGCTTTTGCAAAATCCTGATACACCACATCTACGGGCCTTCCTTTATCTAGATGGCAACTCGCCTCCTCATAGAAGGTTAATAGGTTGGTTTGGCAAGAACGATTCTTCATGAATCCATGCTGATTACTGCTAATGATACCGTTTTCATTACTAAAATCTTGTATATAGTCCCTTATCATCCCCTCCAAGAGTTTACATACTATTGATGTTAGGCTAACTGGTCTGTAATTCCCAGGGATGTATTTTGGGCCCTTTTTAAATATTGGTGCTACATTGGCTTTTCTCCAATCAGCTGGTACCATTCCAGTCAGTAGACTGCCAGTAAAAATTAGGAACAATGGTCTGACAATTACTTGACTGAGTTCCCTAAGTACCCTCAGGTGCAAGCCATCTGGTCCCGGAGATTTATTAATGTTAAGTTTCCCAAGTCTAAGAGAAAGGAGGGTGGGACTTTAAATGAATTGCGTGAATGCTCAGAAACAAAAATCGATGAACAACTAGGAAAATTTTATTCAATTCATAAAAATGACATGCACAAAATATATATATCAATCATAAATGGAAAGAAATATTGGCAATAATAGCAACAATTATACATGATTATATGAATATAAAAATTCTCCATGGTACACCAATTAGATATTGTTATACAACCATATATTAAAGAGTAAAACATCCAAAGCCTCCAAAGGTTCCAAATAAAAATGAAAAATGCATGACGCTGGTAAAAAACGCGACAATGGTAGCTCTACGCGTTTCGTGGCTGTTGTGCCACTCGTCAGGAGCAAGCGCGTATCTTATCTAGGATAGAAAATATAAATTATAAAAAATTGGTATGGTAAGTATATACATGAGACAAAGGTGGGGTGATAGAAAGCCCCACACAGAGTACATGCTTACGCATTCTGGTTTGTAGGGTGGTGGCAGGGAGCCATATACCGCCCGACCATTGGAGACGCCGCCCCCCGGGAGCTGAGGTGGATGGATCGACGGGGGCAGCCCACAGGGCGCCATCCAGGGCAGGCATGGTCCCCCGAGGCAAAACCTGAAGTGAAAGGTAAGGGTTAGAAGAGAAACTGCAAAACTGCTAGAAAATAAAGAGCGGTGGGAAAGTGAGAATGCCAGGGTGATATAGCCCCAAAGGAAGAAAGTTGAACCCGTGAGGGGATGAAGGGATCTAAGTTGAAACACCTGGGAAATGCTAAGGATGGAAGAGAGAAAAGACCAAATAACCAGAGGTGAAGATATGAAGAAAAAGAATGGACAAAGCATGAGAGGACATGATAGAAATACCTGGCGTGCTGTATGAAACAGTGTGAGGGGAAGAAAGCAGTGACCCCCAAACGAACGTGACATCCAGGGAAGTGAAAGCCTCGAGAGCCAGCACCGCCGAGGCTACGCCCATATAGGCGCTACCACGGGGACCGCCCACCAACGTCACGCCGCAAAACCAAGAGAGGGGCGGGCGGCAACGTCGATCGGGTACTGAGCGTCCGACCCGCCGACGTCACCGCCAGATCCCCGTGATATGCGGGATGAACACCATCCAATCAGACGTATGAGCGTCCTTGAGGACGCGCATGTCCGATGGGGAGTGCGTGACGCTGACGTGCAGTGGCGGCAGATCCACCCCCCCCAGAAGGGGGAGGGGGGAGGAGCCGACAGGCACGTCACAGCTCCCGGAAGGGGGAAATCCAAAAACAGCCGGCGGTGCATTGGGCCAAAGGAGCCACCACCAAACAGACAAACCATAGACGTAACGAGAATCTTAATTAAGTGGCGAATAAATACAATCCAAAATAAAGATGTCTAATCAAATAATAAGATCGAGCAATTAACTGAGAGGAGGCTTAAATGGAAAAGTATGTATGTACAACATCACAGATTTGCAAAACAAGTGTGATGAGGTTAAATTACAGAGCATTGGTTACACGCATATTCCATCCCTATACATTAATATTAGAAAGTGGTTGGGACTATGTATCCCGTGGGACTTTAAATGAAACCATGGCCTGATGTGGTCATGCGTTTCCATCCCTGTACTAGTCTAAGAGAAAGGAGGGTGGGACTTTAAATGAATTGCGTGAATGCTCAGAAACAAAAATCGATGAACAACTAGGAAAATTTTATTCAATTCATAAAAATGACATGCACAAAATATATATATCAATCATAAATGGAAAGAAATATTGGCAATAATAGCAACAATTATACATGATTATATGAATATAAAAATTCTCCATGGTACACCAATTAGATATTGTTATACAACCATATATTAAAGAGTAAAACATCCAAAGCCTCCAAAGGTTCCAAATAAAAATGAAAAATGCATGACGCTGGTAAAAAACGCGACAATGGTAGCTCTACGCGTTTCGTGGCTGTTGTGCCACTCGTCAGGAGCAAGCGCGTATCTTATCTAGGATAGAAAATATAAATTATAAAAAATTGGTATGGTAAGTATATACATGAGACAAAGGTGGGGTGATAGAAAGCCCCACACAGAGTACATGCTTACGCATTCTGGTTTGTAGGGTGGTGGCAGGGAGCCATATACCGCCCGACCATTGGAGACGCCGCCCCCCGGGAGCTGAGGTGGATGGATCGACGGGGGCAGCCCACAGGGCGCCATCCAGGGCAGGCATGGTCCCCCGAGGCAAAACCTGAAGTGAAAGGTAAGGGTTAGAAGAGAAACTGCAAAACTGCTAGAAAATAAAGAGCGGTGGGAAAGTGAGAATGCCAGGGTGATATAGCCCCAAAGGAAGAAAGTTGAACCCGTGAGGGGATGAAGGGATCTAAGTTGAAACACCTGGGAAATGCTAAGGATGGAAGAGAGAAAAGACCAAATAACCAGAGGTGAAGATATGAAGAAAAAGAATGGACAAAGCATGAGAGGACATGATAGAAATACCTGGCGTGCTGTATGAAACAGTGTGAGGGGAAGAAAGCAGTGACCCCCAAACGAACGTGACATCCAGGGAAGTGAAAGCCTCGAGAGCCAGCACCGCCGAGGCTACGCCCATATAGGCGCTACCACGGGGACCGCCCACCAACGTCACGCCGCAAAACCAAGAGAGGGGCGGGCGGCAACGTCGATCGGGTACTGAGCGTCCGACCCGCCGACGTCACCGCCAGATCCCCGTGATATGCGGGATGAACACCATCCAATCAGACGTATGAGCGTCCTTGAGGACGCGCATGTCCGATGGGGAGTGCGTGACGCTGACGTGCAGTGGCGGCAGATCCACCCCCCCCAGAAGGGGGAGGGGGGAGGAGCCGACAGGCACGTCACAGCTCCCGGAAGGGGGAAATCCAAAAACAGCCGGCGGTGCATTGGGCCAAAGGAGCCACCACCAAACAGACAAACCATAGACGTAACGAGAATCTTAATTAAGTGGCGAATAAATACAATCCAAAATAAAGATGTCTAATCAAATAATAAGATCGAGCAATTAACTGAGAGGAGGCTTAAATGGAAAAGTATGTATGTACAACATCACAGATTTGCAAAACAAGTGTGATGAGGTTAAATTACAGAGCATTGGTTACACGCATATTCCATCCCTATACATTAATATTAGAAAGTGGTTGGGACTATGTATCCCGTGGGACTTTAAATGAAACCATGGCCTGATGTGGTCATGCGTTTCCATCCCTGTACTAGTCTAAGAGAAAGGAGGGTGGGACTTTAAATGAATTGCGTGAATGCTCAGAAACAAAAATCGATGAACAACTAGGAAAATTTTATTCAATTCATAAAAATGACATGCACAAAATATATATATCAATCATAAATGGAAAGAAATATTGGCAATAATAGCAACAATTATACATGATTATATGAATATAAAAATTCTCCATGGTACACCAATTAGATATTGTTATACAACCATATATTAAAGAGTAAAACATCCAAAGCCTCCAAAGGTTCCAAATAAAAATGAAAAATGCATGACGCTGGTAAAAAACGCGACAATGGTAGCTCTACGCGTTTCGTGGCTGTTGTGCCACTCGTCAGGAGCAAGCGCGTATCTTATCTAGGATAGAAAATATAAATTATAAAAAATTGGTATGGTAAGTATATACATGAGACAAAGGTGGGGTGATAGAAAGCCCCACACAGAGTACATGCTTACGCATTCTGGTTTGTAGGGTGGTGGCAGGGAGCCATATACCGCCCGACCATTGGAGACGCCGCCCCCCGGGAGCTGAGGTGGATGGATCGACGGGGGCAGCCCACAGGGCGCCATCCAGGGCAGGCATGGTCCCCCGAGGCAAAACCTGAAGTGAAAGGTAAGGGTTAGAAGAGAAACTGCAAAACTGCTAGAAAATAAAGAGCGGTGGGAAAGTGAGAATGCCAGGGTGATATAGCCCCAAAGGAAGAAAGTTGAACCCGTGAGGGGATGAAGGGATCTAAGTTGAAACACCTGGGAAATGCTAAGGATGGAAGAGAGAAAAGACCAAATAACCAGAGGTGAAGATATGAAGAAAAAGAATGGACAAAGCATGAGAGGACATGATAGAAATACCTGGCGTGCTGTATGAAACAGTGTGAGGGGAAGAAAGCAGTGACCCCCAAACGAACGTGACATCCAGGGAAGTGAAAGCCTCGAGAGCCAGCACCGCCGAGGCTACGCCCATATAGGCGCTACCACGGGGACCGCCCACCAACGTCACGCCGCAAAACCAAGAGAGGGGCGGGCGGCAACGTCGATCGGGTACTGAGCGTCCGACCCGCCGACGTCACCGCCAGATCCCCGTGATATGCGGGATGAACACCATCCAATCAGACGTATGAGCGTCCTTGAGGACGCGCATGTCCGATGGGGAGTGCGTGACGCTGACGTGCAGTGGCGGCAGATCCACCCCCCCCAGAAGGGGGAGGGGGGAGGAGCCGACAGGCACGTCACAGCTCCCGGAAGGGGGAAATCCAAAAACAGCCGGCGGTGCATTGGGCCAAAGGAGCCACCACCAAACAGACAAACCATAGACGTAACGAGAATCTTAATTAAGTGGCGAATAAATACAATCCAAAATAAAGATGTCTAATCAAATAATAAGATCGAGCAATTAACTGAGAGGAGGCTTAAATGGAAAAGTATGTATGTACAACATCACAGATTTGCAAAACAAGTGTGATGAGGTTAAATTACAGAGCATTGGTTACACGCATATTCCATCCCTATACATTAATATTAGAAAGTGGTTGGGACTATGTATCCCGTGGGACTTTAAATGAAACCATGGCCTGATGTGGTCATGCGTTTCCATCCCTGTACTAGTCTAAGAGAAAGGAGGGTGGGACTTTAAATGAATTGCGTGAATGCTCAGAAACAAAAATCGATGAACAACTAGGAAAATTTTATTCAATTCATAAAAATGACATGCACAAAATATATATATCAATCATAAATGGAAAGAAATATTGGCAATAATAGCAACAATTATACATGATTATATGAATATAAAAATTCTCCATGGTACACCAATTAGATATTGTTATACAACCATATATTAAAGAGTAAAACATCCAAAGCCTCCAAAGGTTCCAAATAAAAATGAAAAATGCATGACGCTGGTAAAAAACGCGACAATGGTAGCTCTACGCGTTTCGTGGCTGTTGTGCCACTCGTCAGGAGCAAGCGCGTATCTTATCTAGGATAGAAAATATAAATTATAAAAAATTGGTATGGTAAGTATATACATGAGACAAAGGTGGGGTGATAGAAAGCCCCACACAGAGTACATGCTTACGCATTCTGGTTTGTAGGGTGGTGGCAGGGAGCCATATACCGCCCGACCATTGGAGACGCCGCCCCCCGGGAGCTGAGGTGGATGGATCGACGGGGGCAGCCCACAGGGCGCCATCCAGGGCAGGCATGGTCCCCCGAGGCAAAACCTGAAGTGAAAGGTAAGGGTTAGAAGAGAAACTGCAAAACTGCTAGAAAATAAAGAGCGGTGGGAAAGTGAGAATGCCAGGGTGATATAGCCCCAAAGGAAGAAAGTTGAACCCGTGAGGGGATGAAGGGATCTAAGTTGAAACACCTGGGAAATGCTAAGGATGGAAGAGAGAAAAGACCAAATAACCAGAGGTGAAGATATGAAGAAAAAGAATGGACAAAGCATGAGAGGACATGATAGAAATACCTGGCGTGCTGTATGAAACAGTGTGAGGGGAAGAAAGCAGTGACCCCCAAACGAACGTGACATCCAGGGAAGTGAAAGCCTCGAGAGCCAGCACCGCCGAGGCTACGCCCATATAGGCGCTACCACGGGGACCGCCCACCAACGTCACGCCGCAAAACCAAGAGAGGGGCGGGCGGCAACGTCGATCGGGTACTGAGCGTCCGACCCGCCGACGTCACCGCCAGATCCCCGTGATATGCGGGATGAACACCATCCAATCAGACGTATGAGCGTCCTTGAGGACGCGCATGTCCGATGGGGAGTGCGTGACGCTGACGTGCAGTGGCGGCAGATCCACCCCCCCCAGAAGGGGGAGGGGGGAGGAGCCGACAGGCACGTCACAGCTCCCGGAAGGGGGAAATCCAAAAACAGCCGGCGGTGCATTGGGCCAAAGGAGCCACCACCAAACAGACAAACCATAGACGTAACGAGAATCTTAATTAAGTGGCGAATAAATACAATCCAAAATAAAGATGTCTAATCAAATAATAAGATCGAGCAATTAACTGAGAGGAGGCTTAAATGGAAAAGTATGTATGTACAACATCACAGATTTGCAAAACAAGTGTGATGAGGTTAAATTACAGAGCATTGGTTACACGCATATTCCATCCCTATACATTAATATTAGAAAGTGGTTGGGACTATGTATCCCGTGGGACTTTAAATGAAACCATGGCCTGATGTGGTCATGCGTTTCCATCCCTGTACTAGTCTAAGAGAAAGGAGGGTGGGACTTTAAATGAATTGCGTGAATGCTCAGAAACAAAAATCGATGAACAACTAGGAAAATTTTATTCAATTCATAAAAATGACATGCACAAAATATATATATCAATCATAAATGGAAAGAAATATTGGCAATAATAGCAACAATTATACATGATTATATGAATATAAAAATTCTCCATGGTACACCAATTAGATATTGTTATACAACCATATATTAAAGAGTAAAACATCCAAAGCCTCCAAAGGTTCCAAATAAAAATGAAAAATGCATGACGCTGGTAAAAAACGCGACAATGGTAGCTCTACGCGTTTCGTGGCTGTTGTGCCACTCGTCAGGAGCAAGCGCGTATCTTATCTAGGATAGAAAATATAAATTATAAAAAATTGGTATGGTAAGTATATACATGAGACAAAGGTGGGGTGATAGAAAGCCCCACACAGAGTACATGCTTACGCATTCTGGTTTGTAGGGTGGTGGCAGGGAGCCATATACCGCCCGACCATTGGAGACGCCGCCCCCCGGGAGCTGAGGTGGATGGATCGACGGGGGCAGCCCACAGGGCGCCATCCAGGGCAGGCATGGTCCCCCGAGGCAAAACCTGAAGTGAAAGGTAAGGGTTAGAAGAGAAACTGCAAAACTGCTAGAAAATAAAGAGCGGTGGGAAAGTGAGAATGCCAGGGTGATATAGCCCCAAAGGAAGAAAGTTGAACCCGTGAGGGGATGAAGGGATCTAAGTTGAAACACCTGGGAAATGCTAAGGATGGAAGAGAGAAAAGACCAAATAACCAGAGGTGAAGATATGAAGAAAAAGAATGGACAAAGCATGAGAGGACATGATAGAAATACCTGGCGTGCTGTATGAAACAGTGTGAGGGGAAGAAAGCAGTGACCCCCAAACGAACGTGACATCCAGGGAAGTGAAAGCCTCGAGAGCCAGCACCGCCGAGGCTACGCCCATATAGGCGCTACCACGGGGACCGCCCACCAACGTCACGCCGCAAAACCAAGAGAGGGGCGGGCGGCAACGTCGATCGGGTACTGAGCGTCCGACCCGCCGACGTCACCGCCAGATCCCCGTGATATGCGGGATGAACACCATCCAATCAGACGTATGAGCGTCCTTGAGGACGCGCATGTCCGATGGGGAGTGCGTGACGCTGACGTGCAGTGGCGGCAGATCCACCCCCCCCAGAAGGGGGAGGGGGGAGGAGCCGACAGGCACGTCACAGCTCCCGGAAGGGGGAAATCCAAAAACAGCCGGCGGTGCATTGGGCCAAAGGAGCCACCACCAAACAGACAAACCATAGACGTAACGAGAATCTTAATTAAGTGGCGAATAAATACAATCCAAAATAAAGATGTCTAATCAAATAATAAGATCGAGCAATTAACTGAGAGGAGGCTTAAATGGAAAAGTATGTATGTACAACATCACAGATTTGCAAAACAAGTGTGATGAGGTTAAATTACAGAGCATTGGTTACACGCATATTCCATCCCTATACATTAATATTAGAAAGTGGTTGGGACTATGTATCCCGTGGGACTTTAAATGAAACCATGGCCTGATGTGGTCATGCGTTTCCATCCCTGTACTAGTCTAAGAGAAAGGAGGGTGGGACTTTAAATGAATTGCGTGAATGCTCAGAAACAAAAATCGATGATTTGATTAGACATCTTTATTTTGGATTGTATTTATTCGCCACTTAATTAAGATTCTCGTTACGTCTATGGTTTGTCTGTTTGGTGGTGGCTCCTTTGGCCCAATGCACCGCCGGCTGTTTTTGGATTTCCCCCTTCCGGGAGCTGTGACGTGCCTGTCGGCTCCTCCCCCCTCCCCCTTCTGGGGGGGGTGGATCTGCCGCCACTGCACGTCAGCGTCACGCACTCCCCATCGGACATGCGCGTCCTCAAGGACGCTCATACGTCTGATTGGATGGTGTTCATCCCGCATATCACGGGGATCTGGCGGTGACGTCGGCGGGTCGGACGCTCAGTACCCGATCGACGTTGCCGCCCGCCCCTCTCTTGGTTTTGCGGCGTGACGTTGGTGGGCGGTCCCCGTGGTAGCGCCTATATGGGCGTAGCCTCGGCGGTGCTGGCTCTCGAGGCTTTCACTTCCCTGGATGTCACGTTCGTTTGGGGGTCACTGCTTTCTTCCCCTCACACTGTTTCATACAGCACGCCAGGTATTTCTATCATGTCCTCTCATGCTTTGTCCATTCTTTTTCTTCATATCTTCACCTCTGGTTATTTGGTCTTTTCTCTCTTCCATCCTTAGCATTTCCCAGGTGTTTCAACTTAGATCCCTTCATCCCCTCACGGGTTCAACTTTCTTCCTTTGGGGCTATATCACCCTGGCATTCTCACTTTCCCACCGCTCTTTATTTTCTAGCAGTTTTGCAGTTTCTCTTCTAACCCTTACCTTTCACTTCAGGTTTTGCCTCGGGGGACCATGCCTGCCCTGGATGGCGCCCTGTGGGCTGCCCCCGTCGATCCATCCACCTCAGCTCCCGGGGGGCGGCGTCTCCAATGGTCGGGCGGTATATGGCTCCCTGCCACCACCCTACAAACCAGAATGCGTAAGCATGTACTCTGTGTGGGGCTTTCTATCACCCCACCTTTGTCTCATGTATATACTTACCATACCAATTTTTTATAATTTATATTTTCTATCCTAGATAAGATACGCGCTTGCTCCTGACGAGTGGCACAACAGCCACGAAACGCGTAGAGCTACCATTGTCGCGTTTTTTACCAGCGTCATGCATTTTTCATTTTTATTTGGAACCTTTGGAGGCTTTGGATGTTTTACTCTTTAATATATGGTTGTATAACAATATCTAATTGGTGTACCATGGAGAATTTTTATATTCATATAATCATGTATAATTGTTGCTATTATTGCCAATATTTCTTTCCATTTATGATTGATATATATATTTTGTGCATGTCATTTTTATGAATTGAATAAAATTTTCCTAGTTGTTCATCGATTTTTGTTTCTGAGCATTCACGCAATTCATTTAAAGTCCCACCCTCCTTTCTCTTAGACTAGTACAGGGATGGAAACGCATGACCACATCAGGCCATGGTTTCATTTAAAGTCCCACGGGATACATAGTCCCAACCACTTTCTAATATTAATGTATAGGGATGGAATATGCGTGTAACCAATGCTCTGTAATTTAACCTCATCACACTTGTTTTGCAAATCTGTGATGTTGTACATACATACTTTTCCATTTAAGCCTCCTCTCAGTTAATTGCTCGATCTTATTATTTGATTAGACATCTTTATTTTGGATTGTATTTATTCGCCACTTAATTAAGATTCTCGTTACGTCTATGGTTTGTCTGTTTGGTGGTGGCTCCTTTGGCCCAATGCACCGCCGGCTGTTTTTGGATTTCCCCCTTCCGGGAGCTGTGACGTGCCTGTCGGCTCCTCCCCCCTCCCCCTTCTGGGGGGGGTGGATCTGCCGCCACTGCACGTCAGCGTCACGCACTCCCCATCGGACATGCGCGTCCTCAAGGACGCTCATACGTCTGATTGGATGGTGTTCATCCCGCATATCACGGGGATCTGGCGGTGACGTCGGCGGGTCGGACGCTCAGTACCCGATCGACGTTGCCGCCCGCCCCTCTCTTGGTTTTGCGGCGTGACGTTGGTGGGCGGTCCCCGTGGTAGCGCCTATATGGGCGTAGCCTCGGCGGTGCTGGCTCTCGAGGCTTTCACTTCCCTGGATGTCACGTTCGTTTGGGGGTCACTGCTTTCTTCCCCTCACACTGTTTCATACAGCACGCCAGGTATTTCTATCATGTCCTCTCATGCTTTGTCCATTCTTTTTCTTCATATCTTCACCTCTGGTTATTTGGTCTTTTCTCTCTTCCATCCTTAGCATTTCCCAGGTGTTTCAACTTAGATCCCTTCATCCCCTCACGGGTTCAACTTTCTTCCTTTGGGGCTATATCACCCTGGCATTCTCACTTTCCCACCGCTCTTTATTTTCTAGCAGTTTTGCAGTTTCTCTTCTAACCCTTACCTTTCACTTCAGGTTTTGCCTCGGGGGACCATGCCTGCCCTGGATGGCGCCCTGTGGGCTGCCCCCGTCGATCCATCCACCTCAGCTCCCGGGGGGCGGCGTCTCCAATGGTCGGGCGGTATATGGCTCCCTGCCACCACCCTACAAACCAGAATGCGTAAGCATGTACTCTGTGTGGGGCTTTCTATCACCCCACCTTTGTCTCATGTATATACTTACCATACCAATTTTTTATAATTTATATTTTCTATCCTAGATAAGATACGCGCTTGCTCCTGACGAGTGGCACAACAGCCACGAAACGCGTAGAGCTACCATTGTCGCGTTTTTTACCAGCGTCATGCATTTTTCATTTTTATTTGGAACCTTTGGAGGCTTTGGATGTTTTACTCTTTAATATATGGTTGTATAACAATATCTAATTGGTGTACCATGGAGAATTTTTATATTCATATAATCATGTATAATTGTTGCTATTATTGCCAATATTTCTTTCCATTTATGATTGATATATATATTTTGTGCATGTCATTTTTATGAATTGAATAAAATTTTCCTAGTTGTTCATCGATTTTTGTTTCTGAGCATTCACGCAATTCATTTAAAGTCCCACCCTCCTTTCTCTTAGACTAGTACAGGGATGGAAACGCATGACCACATCAGGCCATGGTTTCATTTAAAGTCCCACGGGATACATAGTCCCAACCACTTTCTAATATTAATGTATAGGGATGGAATATGCGTGTAACCAATGCTCTGTAATTTAACCTCATCACACTTGTTTTGCAAATCTGTGATGTTGTACATACATACTTTTCCATTTAAGCCTCCTCTCAGTTAATTGCTCGATCTTATTATTTGATTAGACATCTTTATTTTGGATTGTATTTATTCGCCACTTAATTAAGATTCTCGTTACGTCTATGGTTTGTCTGTTTGGTGGTGGCTCCTTTGGCCCAATGCACCGCCGGCTGTTTTTGGATTTCCCCCTTCCGGGAGCTGTGACGTGCCTGTCGGCTCCTCCCCCCTCCCCCTTCTGGGGGGGGTGGATCTGCCGCCACTGCACGTCAGCGTCACGCACTCCCCATCGGACATGCGCGTCCTCAAGGACGCTCATACGTCTGATTGGATGGTGTTCATCCCGCATATCACGGGGATCTGGCGGTGACGTCGGCGGGTCGGACGCTCAGTACCCGATCGACGTTGCCGCCCGCCCCTCTCTTGGTTTTGCGGCGTGACGTTGGTGGGCGGTCCCCGTGGTAGCGCCTATATGGGCGTAGCCTCGGCGGTGCTGGCTCTCGAGGCTTTCACTTCCCTGGATGTCACGTTCGTTTGGGGGTCACTGCTTTCTTCCCCTCACACTGTTTCATACAGCACGCCAGGTATTTCTATCATGTCCTCTCATGCTTTGTCCATTCTTTTTCTTCATATCTTCACCTCTGGTTATTTGGTCTTTTCTCTCTTCCATCCTTAGCATTTCCCAGGTGTTTCAACTTAGATCCCTTCATCCCCTCACGGGTTCAACTTTCTTCCTTTGGGGCTATATCACCCTGGCATTCTCACTTTCCCACCGCTCTTTATTTTCTAGCAGTTTTGCAGTTTCTCTTCTAACCCTTACCTTTCACTTCAGGTTTTGCCTCGGGGGACCATGCCTGCCCTGGATGGCGCCCTGTGGGCTGCCCCCGTCGATCCATCCACCTCAGCTCCCGGGGGGCGGCGTCTCCAATGGTCGGGCGGTATATGGCTCCCTGCCACCACCCTACAAACCAGAATGCGTAAGCATGTACTCTGTGTGGGGCTTTCTATCACCCCACCTTTGTCTCATGTATATACTTACCATACCAATTTTTTATAATTTATATTTTCTATCCTAGATAAGATACGCGCTTGCTCCTGACGAGTGGCACAACAGCCACGAAACGCGTAGAGCTACCATTGTCGCGTTTTTTACCAGCGTCATGCATTTTTCATTTTTATTTGGAACCTTTGGAGGCTTTGGATGTTTTACTCTTTAATATATGGTTGTATAACAATATCTAATTGGTGTACCATGGAGAATTTTTATATTCATATAATCATGTATAATTGTTGCTATTATTGCCAATATTTCTTTCCATTTATGATTGATATATATATTTTGTGCATGTCATTTTTATGAATTGAATAAAATTTTCCTAGTTGTTCATCGATTTTTGTTTCTGAGCATTCACGCAATTCATTTAAAGTCCCACCCTCCTTTCTCTTAGACTAGTACAGGGATGGAAACGCATGACCACATCAGGCCATGGTTTCATTTAAAGTCCCACGGGATACATAGTCCCAACCACTTTCTAATATTAATGTATAGGGATGGAATATGCGTGTAACCAATGCTCTGTAATTTAACCTCATCACACTTGTTTTGCAAATCTGTGATGTTGTACATACATACTTTTCCATTTAAGCCTCCTCTCAGTTAATTGCTCGATCTTATTATTTGATTAGACATCTTTATTTTGGATTGTATTTATTCGCCACTTAATTAAGATTCTCGTTACGTCTATGGTTTGTCTGTTTGGTGGTGGCTCCTTTGGCCCAATGCACCGCCGGCTGTTTTTGGATTTCCCCCTTCCGGGAGCTGTGACGTGCCTGTCGGCTCCTCCCCCCTCCCCCTTCTGGGGGGGGTGGATCTGCCGCCACTGCACGTCAGCGTCACGCACTCCCCATCGGACATGCGCGTCCTCAAGGACGCTCATACGTCTGATTGGATGGTGTTCATCCCGCATATCACGGGGATCTGGCGGTGACGTCGGCGGGTCGGACGCTCAGTACCCGATCGACGTTGCCGCCCGCCCCTCTCTTGGTTTTGCGGCGTGACGTTGGTGGGCGGTCCCCGTGGTAGCGCCTATATGGGCGTAGCCTCGGCGGTGCTGGCTCTCGAGGCTTTCACTTCCCTGGATGTCACGTTCGTTTGGGGGTCACTGCTTTCTTCCCCTCACACTGTTTCATACAGCACGCCAGGTATTTCTATCATGTCCTCTCATGCTTTGTCCATTCTTTTTCTTCATATCTTCACCTCTGGTTATTTGGTCTTTTCTCTCTTCCATCCTTAGCATTTCCCAGGTGTTTCAACTTAGATCCCTTCATCCCCTCACGGGTTCAACTTTCTTCCTTTGGGGCTATATCACCCTGGCATTCTCACTTTCCCACCGCTCTTTATTTTCTAGCAGTTTTGCAGTTTCTCTTCTAACCCTTACCTTTCACTTCAGGTTTTGCCTCGGGGGACCATGCCTGCCCTGGATGGCGCCCTGTGGGCTGCCCCCGTCGATCCATCCACCTCAGCTCCCGGGGGGCGGCGTCTCCAATGGTCGGGCGGTATATGGCTCCCTGCCACCACCCTACAAACCAGAATGCGTAAGCATGTACTCTGTGTGGGGCTTTCTATCACCCCACCTTTGTCTCATGTATATACTTACCATACCAATTTTTTATAATTTATATTTTCTATCCTAGATAAGATACGCGCTTGCTCCTGACGAGTGGCACAACAGCCACGAAACGCGTAGAGCTACCATTGTCGCGTTTTTTACCAGCGTCATGCATTTTTCATTTTTATTTGGAACCTTTGGAGGCTTTGGATGTTTTACTCTTTAATATATGGTTGTATAACAATATCTAATTGGTGTACCATGGAGAATTTTTATATTCATATAATCATGTATAATTGTTGCTATTATTGCCAATATTTCTTTCCATTTATGATTGATATATATATTTTGTGCATGTCATTTTTATGAATTGAATAAAATTTTCCTAGTTGTTCATCGATTTTTGTTTCTGAGCATTCACGCAATTCATTTAAAGTCCCACCCTCCTTTCTCTTAGACTAGTACAGGGATGGAAACGCATGACCACATCAGGCCATGGTTTCATTTAAAGTCCCACGGGATACATAGTCCCAACCACTTTCTAAGTTTCCCAAGTCTAACTTTAATTCTGTCCTATGTTGCCCATTATGCCTATGTTAACCATGGAGGTGCTTCCTGTGATGTGTCATGAGGATAAACACTGCAATTTTGGTTACTGAAGCCCCCCGATTCCCTCGTGAAGGCTTGAAGAAGAATAAATTCAATACCTTCGCCATCTCCCCATCCTTTTGTAATCAGATGTCCTTCCTTATTCTTTATGGGGCCATTATGGTCTGTCCTCCCTTTTTTACAGTTTACATACTTAAAGAATTTCTTGGGATTTTGTTTGCTCTCCTCCGCTATGTGTATTTCATGTTCAATCTTAGCCATCCTTATTGCACCCTTACATTTGTTGTTGTATTCTTTATAAAGTCTGAATGCTGATAATGATCCCTTAACCTTGTATTTTTTGAAGGCCCTTCTCCTTTGCTTTTATATGCATTTTTACATTGGAGTTAAGCCATCCAGGACTTTTGATCGCTCTTTTAAATTTATTACCTAATGGGATGCATTGGCTAATGCGCTTATTTAATATGCTCTTAAAGCAAACCCAAGTCTCCTCCGTGTTCTTTGTTCCTAAGATTTTATCCCAATTTATGCCTTCTAGCAAGGCTTGTAGTTTAGGGAAGTTGGCTCTTTTGAAATTCAGTGTCTTTGTATTCCCCTTATGTTTCCTATTTGTGTGATTTATACTGAAGCCAATTGACCTGTGATTGCTGTTACCTAAATTGCCCCGTATTTCCACATCTGTGATCAGGTCTGTATTGTTGGTAAACCGTAGATCCAGCAACGCTTTATTTCTAGTTGGTGCGTCTACCATCTGACCCATAAAATTGTCCTGCAAGACATTTAGGAACTGGCGAGCCTTAGATGAATGCGCGGTTCTCTCCGCCCAGTCTATGTCTGGATAGTTAAAATCCCCCATTATGATAACACTTCCCATCCTTGCTGTTAATCCAAATTGTGATAGGAGATCTGTCTCCCCTTCCTCCCTCAGGTTAGGGGGCCTATAGCATACTCCCAGTATTATTTTCCCCTTAGCTTCATCCCTTTGGAGCACTAGCCATAAGGATTCAACCTCCTCCCTAGCTCCCTTAGTGATGTCATCTCTCACATTCACTTGTACATTATTCTTGATATATAGGCATACCCCTCCCCCTTTTTTACGCTCTCTATCCTTGCGATAAAGGGTATACCCTTGAATGTTTGCCAGCCAATCATGAGAACTGTTGAACCATACAACAGTATCTCTAGTTCACCTATCTTGTCCACCAGGCTCCTGGCATTGGTGAACATGCCACGTAGTTTAGACCGGTCGCGTATTATCCTCTTATTGGGTGTTCCGAGATTGCAACTAGGACTTGCTACTATACTTACCTTGAGTTTATGTGCTTTGGTCAACCTACCACTAATGCCCCCAATACTACCCTATGGAATATGTTCCGCGCTGACTATCTCTACCTCTGGACCCTCCCCCCCCATCGCCTAGTTAAAAAACCCTTCTAACTTTTTGGCCATCTTCATTCCCAGCTGATCTGCACCCTCCTCATTTAGGTGCAGTCCGTCCCTTCTATAGTACCGGTTATCGACTGAGAAGTCGGCCCAGTCCTCCAGGAGCCCAAACCCCTCCTTACTACACCAGCTCTTCAGCCACTTGTTTACTTCCCTAATCTCCCTCTGCCTTTCTGGTGTGGCTCAATGTACCGGTAGTTTTCCTGAGAATACTACCTTGGAGGTCCTTTTCCTCAATTTAGCTCCTAAGTCCCTAAAATCGTTCTTTAGGACATGCCATCTGCCTCTGACTTTGTCATTGGTGCCAACGTGCACCATGACAGCTGGGTCTTCCCCTGCCCGCTCCCAGTAATCTGTCCACCAGATCTGTGATGTGCCGAACGCGAGCGCCCGGTAGACAACATACTGTTTGGCGCTTCAGGTCTTTGTTACAGATTGGCCTCTCTGTCCTTCTAAGTTTCTAAGTAAATTGAGTCCCCTAGCACCAGAATCTGTCTTTTCTTTCCCTTCACTTCCCCCCCACTCTCACTGGAGAAGTTCTTCCCCCTGCAGCTAGGAGATTCCCTCAGCTCCAGCAGTACTGGTCCCTGACTGGTTTCACCAATGTCACTCAATCGAGCGTACTTATTGGGATGCTCCAGCCCTGGATCGGCCTCCTTGGCACTTCCATCTCTACCCTTCCTGTCACCCTTCTACTCTTTGCTAGTGCCTGCACCTCTTTGTCTCCACCCGCCTATGTGCTGGCACCAGCCGGCACCTGCCGTGTATGTTACTGGCTCTCCTTTAGTATGGAGGGACTTCTCAGTGCTGACAGTTGCTTCCCCAGATTCAGAACCTGGGCTTCCAGGGAAACAATGCGCTTACATTTTGCACAGCAGTATTCACCCTCGATTGGATGATCAAGGAACGCATACATGCTGCAAGATGTACAACGAGTCACCTCTCCACACCCGCCGGGCATCGTACCTATTAAATTTAATGAGGATTGGGGATTATACCCTGTCCAAATTACCTAACAACTAGCGTCCTGACACTAATACTTAACAAGAAAATACACAGGCACTCGCAGACCTACGTGCACTCGCAGTACACAATACACAAGTACTAACGATCCACACACACTACTCAGACAACACTCAGGTACTCACACTACACAAGTGCTATGACCCCTGTTATAACCTCCTGTTTTCAACTCTGGTTTTTAACTCACCACTTAGACCAGTTCCACTAACTCTGTTTTTTAACTCACCACTTAGACCAGTTCCACTAACTCTGTTTTTTAACTCACCACTTAGACCAGTTCCACTAACTCTGGTTTTTAACTCATCACTTAGACCAGTTCCACTTACTCTGGTTTTTAACTCACCACTTAGACCATTTCCACTTGGACAGAGTTCCAGCAGACTCAAAGATGAGCAGGCTCACAATGAGTTCTGCACAAGGTTATATAGGCCTCAAGCACCTGTGACCAATTAACCACTCCCCTTAATTAGTAGGCTGAAGAAAGCAAAAAAAAAAAGCTGTTTAAAAAGTGTCAGAAAAAGGTGTTAAAAAGCTACAAATGCAACCCAGCAATCACCAGCAGTCAAAAAGCAAGACTTGTTCACTCTCCACTCAAGGTCCCCACTGTTTAGCTTCCAACCAGCAGTCTGGCCTGTTAGTGTGTGCAAAAGACTTGAGACTGGGGCGAAGGTTCACTTTCCAGCAGGACAATGATCCTAAGACCCCTTTCACACTGGGGTGCTTTTCAGGCGTTTTAAGCACTAAAAATAGCACCTGAAAAGCGCCTTGCAAGCCATCCCAGTGTGAAAGCCCGAGTGCTTTCACACTGAGGCGGTGTGCTTGCAGAATGGGAAAAAAAGTCCTGCAAGCCCCATCTTTGGGGCGGTGCAGGAGCGGTGTATATGCCCCTCCCAAAACACCCTGCCCATTGAAATGAATGGGCAGCGCTTCCGAAGTGCCTGCAAAGCGCTTTGGCAGCACCATAACACGGGCACTTTTAACCCTTTCTTTGGCCACTTGCAGGGGTTAAAAGCGCCCTGCTAGCGGCCAAAAAGCGCCGCTAAAACTAGCGGCTCTTTACCACTAACACACCCTCGTCCCAGTGTGAAAGGGATCTAAACATACAACCAGAGCTACAATGGAATGGTTTAGATCAAAGCATATTCATGTGTTAGAATGGCCCAGTCAAAGTCCTCACCTAAATCTAATTGAGAATCTGTGGCAAGACTTGAAAATTGCTGTTCACAGATGCTCTCCATCCAATCTGACAGAGCTTGAGCTATTTTGCAAAGCAGAATGGGCAAAAATTTCACTCTCTAGATGTGCAAAGCTGGTAGAGACATCCCAAAAAGACTTGCAGCTGTAATTGCAACGAAAGGTGGTTCTACAAAGTATTGATTCGGGGGGGCTGATTAAAAATGCACGCCACACTTTTCATATTAATTTGTAAAAAATTTGGAAAACCATTTATCATTTTCCCTCCCCTTCACAATGATGTGCCACTTTGAGTTGGTCTATCACATAAAATCCCAATAAAATATATTTCCTGACAGACTCCATGGCAGCCTACGTGTGGGTTAACCCCGCCTCCTCTCCAATGCTATAGGACCCCATTCCCATAAATGAGTGCTCACCACTAGCTACTGTGTTCCTTTTTTGTCCTCCTCTATGGACCTACACGTGCTGTTCGCATCAAGATTGATTGAATCCAAGATTGATTGAATCCAAGATTGGCATACCTGTGCGGTGCAGCTCAAAAGCCCAGCTATGAGCGGGCGAGTAGCTTGAAGAGGCTTGAATGTTCCCCCTTGGTGGATGGGTGGTCGCCTCTGTATGCCCGGCGGACAGTTCTCATCAACGGCTGGCAAGGTCTGTGGATGTTTTCTCATACTCCATGGCAGTGTTTCTATGTGTTGTATGTATTTTCCCTGGTGGTCCAGTGTGTCCTATCCCCCTCATGGCGGCTGGTTCGCGTGCGTTCCAGCCCGCCACGGCACTTCCGGGTTGCGGCAGTCTCCGCCGCTAGCACCTGCGCTGTAGCCACTCCGAGAGCGAGGTTTGGCTCGCGCATGCGCAGTGCGGCGGCTCGTTCGTCGTCCGCGCAGGCGCAGTACGGTGGTTCCCCTTTGCGCATGCGCAGTAGGGGGATAATGATGTCACAGGCGGGGAATTTAAATTCCGCCCTCCTGTCCTGCTGAGTTGGGATCTCCCTTGGTAGGGAAAGGAGGAGCGGATCCCTGCTGGTCTCTAGGTGAGTGGTGGCAACCTCTGCATAAAAAAAAAAAAAAAAAATATATAATGGAAAATGTTCTTTTATCTTTATATATGTCTATCTAAATATATACTTGGGCGGCTGGAAGTTGTTTTTCCTTTGCCTCGAATATACATTGATACATGCCTGTGCATATAAAAATAAAAAAAATAAAAAAATTTTTTTGAGGCAAGCAGAGTTTTTTCTTTTCTCTAAAACCTTCTCATATTTTGATGCCTAGGTTTTCTTAGACCATTATCCCTGCAGACTATTAAAGTGACATTTCGTGTCCCTGGTTATGGACAATTCACCGCCTTTAAGTGGCCAGCCCTCACGCACAAGGTATGTGCTCGTGAGGGGAGGGGATGAGATTTATGCACATTATTGTCGTGCTGATACCATGTTCTACCTTTCTTCTCTCCCCTTCCCCTATTTTTTCTCTTCCCAGCCCTTCTAGGTCGGACCCGCTAAATGCGGTCCAGAATGCCAATGACCTTGCCAAGCCACAATACAATTCATCTTCATCCAGACGAGATTCACAGTCCGGATCCCACCAGAGGAGACGCTCTCGTTCCTCCTCAAGACACCGCTCCCACCGCCATGACAGCCGCTCAGACCACAGAGCCTGCTGGGGATGTAGGACACGAGTTCCGGAGGGCAAGTCCTTATGTGACCGTTGTTTTGCCCGTGCGGTTGGGGAAAATGAGACGGAAAACCAGCGTTTAGAGTCTCTTGTGAAACGAGTGGTACAGCAATCCCTAATGGAGAGGGAAGCACCTCGCACATTGAGCCAGTCTACCACTGCGTCTGGCCCGCCGGCGGAAGAGGCCCGTGATGATCCGGGTACTTCGCAGCCCTATATTACCTCTCCTGACTCCTCAGAGGATGAGTCTATTAATGAGGAGGTCATTGGAGGGTTCGACTTCGCGATGGTTTCCCCTTTAATCAAAGCGATCAAGGAAGCCTTGAAGTGGGAAGACCCTTCCACTCCCCCAGCCAAGCAGAAAAAATTCTTCAAGCACCTGGGGAGAGAACGCGCAAACTTTCCGCTCCTTCCAGAGCTAAAGGAAATCATTGAGGAAGAATGGAGTAAAACAGAGAAAAAATCCTCCATGTCTAATAAAACCTCCAGATTGTACCCCTTCAAGTCAGAAGAAGTAAAGAATTTGGAGAATACTCCCCTTGTGGACGCAGCTCTTATGCGTCTGGCCAAACATGTGACTCTTCCTCTAGAAGACGCAGTATCTTTTAAAGATGGGCTCGAGAGGAAGATAGACCTAGATCTAAAAAGAATCTATGGGCTCGCGGGTATGGCCTGTAAACCAGCCCTGGCATTAGCGGCCATGTCTAAGGCCATGGAGGCCTGGACGGAGAACGTGGAATCCTTCCTTAAAGGCGTGTCAGAAGAACTGGCTGGAAGTTCAGCAGCCGCAGAGCTGAAGCTTGCAGCGGTCTTCCTGGGGGAGGCGTCCATTGACCTGATCCGCCTTCTGGCTCGTATTATGCTGTCCTCAGTTACGGCCAAGAGAGCCCTCTGGTTGCGTCCCTGGCTTGCGGACCCTGGTTCTAAGCAAGCGTGGTGTAAAATCCCGTTTGAAGGGTCCTCACTGTTTGGCAATAAGCTTGACGATGCCATTACGCGAGCCACAGGTGGCAAATCGGGTTTTCTTCCCCAGGACAGGCGCATGCTGGGTCGAAAGAAGCCCCAGTTCAGAAGACGAAGTCCGGAGCGCTCCAGGGAAGCACGCTCCTACAAGCCTGGCCGGGACTTTAGGAAGAATTGGAGCAGAGGGCAGTCATCCTTCCGCAAACCCGTTAAAAATCAAACGTCCAGTGCTCGTGATCAGGCTAAATCTTTTTGAGATTACGCCCGCCCAGACGGGCCGGGTGGGGGCTCGTCTGCTCCTCTTCCGGCACGTCTGGGTGGCCTCGATCTCAGACTTTTGGGTCATAAGGACGGTCTCGTCGGGCCACAGATGGGCTTTTTCCAGGACTCCGCACCCAAGGTTCGTCTCCACTCTTCTCCCTCGGGCAGAGGATCAGAAACAAATTTTGCTGTCCTATGTGGACCTCCTGAAAATTCAAGGAGCAGTAGTACATGTACCACAGGACGAATGGTTCCAGGGGATATACTCCCCTCTCTTCCTAGTTCAAAAAAAGGGGGGCTCTTGGCGCCCAGTCATAGACCTCACATATCTCAACGGATTCATAGAGAATGGAAGGTTCAAGATGGAAACCTTGGTGACCATTCAGAGAGCCATACAACCAGGCGACTGGATGATATCAATCGACCTGAAGGACGCTTATTTCCACGTTCCAGTGGAAAAAGAATTTCACAAATACCTCTGCTTTCACATTGGGTCAGATCATCTTCAATTTATTTGCCTCCCCTTCGGGCTGACAACGTCCCCACGGGTCTTTTCAAAGGTCCTCCTAGCTACGGTGGCACTAATAAGATCCGAAGGGGTACGTCTTTACCACTACCTGGACGACCTGCTGGTGCTGTCCCAGAGCAGGGAGCAGTTGCTGGTCCACCGGGATCAAGTAATCTCCACTCTGTCCAACTTCGGGTGGCTCCTAAACATAGAAAAGAGTCAACTGAGCCCAACTCAGCGTCTAATATATCTGGGAGCCCAGTTCGATACAGTGGCAAACACTATCTCCCTTCCACTACAGAAAATTCCTACAGTTCGAGACAGAGTCTCCCGGGCTCTACATGCACGGCAAATGAAAGCCTCTCAGTGCCTGAAAGTCGTCGGCACGATGGTTTCTACGACTCCCATGGTCAAATGGGCCTTATGGAGATTGCGTCCCTTCCAGTCAGGCCTCCTACGGCAATGGAAGTCAGGGGACAAGAATCAGGTCATCCGCATAACATCTACAATGAGAAACAGCCTCTTCTGGTGGCTTCAGCGCAAGAACCTCCTGACTTGCCACTCCATCGCTCCCATCTCCTGGGTGACGGTCACGACCGATGCCAGCGGTACCGGTTGGGGAGCCCTTTGTGGGTCGAACCTGGCCCAGGGCAAGTGGGAAACATGTCTCCCCAATCCTGGATCGAATGTATTGGAACTTCGTGCGGCCTGGTGTGCCCTACAGTTCTTCTCTCATCTCCTGATGGGGGAGTCAGTGCTGTTGAGAATGGACAACACCACAGCAGTATCATATGTGAAGAGGCAAGGGGGTACTCGGAGTCCCACACTCCTTCGGGAAGTCGAGCCCATCCTATCGTGGGCGCAGAAATACCTTGCCAACATCTCGGCAGTCTTTGTCCCAGGCGTCCAAAACACTCAAGCAGACTTCCTGTCACGGACCGAGTTGGACAACAACGAGTGGTCTCTCCACATAGAGACGTTCAGGTGGATCTTGTCACTAAAGACCGATCCCGAGGTAGATCTGTTTGCTTCCCCCTGCAATCGCAAGCTGAAGAAGTTCTACACCCGGGGGCTCTGCAGTCAAGCCATCGGGACAGATGCCTTGACGGATCAGTGGAGGTTCAAGCGGGCATACGCCTTTCCGCCACTGCCAGTTATGCTGAGATTCCTGCAGAGGCTCCGAGCGGAGCCAGTGGAGGTGGTGACAATAGCTCCGTACTGGCCGAACAGGCCTTGGTTCCCTCTCCTGGTCCAGCTCAGCTGTCGGGACCCAGTGCCTCTCCCTCTCAGACCGGACCTTCTTTCTCAAGGGTCAGTCCTGCACCCTTGTCCTGCGGTGCTGAGACTGATGGTCTGGTTCTTGAGAGGGAGAGGCTGGAATCCCTAGGTTGTGCCTCAGAAGTAATATCCACTCTCATGAGCTCGAGAAGATCCAGTACAAATAAAGTCTATGGAAGGATCTGGTCCAAATTCGTGGAGTTCTGCTCTCCTCAGGGCAGGTCTTTTAGACATCCAAAAGTCCAGGACGTTCTCAGTTTCCTCCAAACGGGCCTAGATTTACATCTATCTGTCAGCTCTCTGAGAGTCCAAGTTTCGGCACTTTCGGCCTTCTCCGGCACTTCATGGGCAGTTCATCCTCTGGTTAGACAATTTTTCAGAGGTGCATCGAGACTCAAGCCCCAGAGAAAGCCTAGGTTCCCCAAATGGGACCTTCCATTAGTCCTTGACTCAATCTCTGGACTCAGTACATCGGGGCCCTCCCCGCTCCCTATCAAGGTCTTTTCAGCAAAGGTGGCCTTCTTAGTGGCCATTACCTCAGCCAAAAGGGTCTCTGAAATTGCATCACTTGGTCACGAAGAACCCTTCCTAACGTTTTTCCCGGACAGGGTAGTCCTCATTCCTATGCTGGGTTCCAACCCAAAAGTGTCTTCAGTATTCCACGTCAATCAAGAGATCGTTTTACCTACATTTAGGACCCCAGGGTCCACTGAGAATCACCCTCTAGATGTGGGCGAAGCTATTAAAGAATATCTCAAAGTTACTTCTCCCTTTAGACGTTCTAGTCATCTCTTCGTGCTTCACTCAGGCAGCAATATAGGCAAGAAAGCCTCAACCAGGACTATCGCGTCCTGGATCGTACAGACCATACAACAGGCATATAGGGCTAAGGGCTTGGCTCCTCCAAAGGCGGTGACAGCCCATTCCACCAGAGGAATGGCAGCCTCGTGGGCAGCGGCTCGACATGTGGCTCCAGATACCATCTGCAAGGCAGCTTCATGGGCTTCTATTAATACCTTCATGTTGCATTATTGTATAGAGCCTGCCTCACTATCCTCTGTAAACTTTGGGTTACAAATCCTATCGACCGATAGGACAAATTAAAATTTATGTTTTGATCATGCATACCCACCCGTGTGGTTGGCTAGTTATTTCCCACACGTAGGCTGCCATGGAGTCTGTCAGGAAAAAGGAAAATTTATTGTCAAATACTTACCGTAATTTTCCTTTCCTGATGGACTCCATGGCAGACGGAGTTCCCACCCATTGGTCAACGAGTAGGCTAGTTACAGAACACAGTAGCTAGTGGTGAGCACTCATTTATGGGAATGGGGTCCTATAGCATTGGAGAGGAGGCGGGGTTAACCCACACGTAGGCTGCCATGGAGTCCATCAGGAAAGGAAAATTACGGTAAGTATTTGACAAATTTTCCTTTTTACGTTTTTGTTTGTAACATGACAAAATGTGGAAAATTTCAAGGGGTATGAATACTTTTTAAAGGCACTGTGTATGTATGTATATATATATATATATATATATATATATATATATATATGTATATGTATTTATATATGTATATGTATATGTATTTATATATGTATATGTATATGTATTTATATATGTATATGTATATGTATTTATATATGTGTGTGTATATATAAATATATATATGTGTATATATGTATGTATGTGTGTGTATATGTGTGTATATATATATATATATATATATATATATATATATATATATATATATATATATATATATATGAGAGTCCCTGAGTTACGAACACAATAGAGACTATGGTTTGTTCGTAAGTCGCAACACTGCATTAGTAAGTGTAACATCCGGTCGGAACACTGCATTCGTAAGTGTAACTGCCACCTGTGCATGGATGTGGGATGTTCCGGGCGCTTGTTATGTTATCTGGGGCATATATTATAAACGTGGATTGCGCTAACTTTTGTGTGTGATACCACTGCTGAAATATACAAAAATAGGATATCTATCCTATGTAGTGTGCTTTTCTGTATCAATAAATATTGTGTCAAAAATATACTGTCCACATAGTGTTTACCAGTGACAAAATAATATTCCAAAAAACTGTTTAAAGTGCTAGTGCTAAAAAAAATATAAAATGACAGATATTAAAAAATGTGCAATGTGCCAATATTACTTAGTGACCATCAAATATCACATGTCACCATGCATATATAATACATGCTGAAAAAAAATGTCCTCAATGTGTGCATAAACACTACAGCCCACTAGATGTCCTCAGTGGGTGATTACTTCTGCGCAATGACGTTAGGTGCTACCAAAAGCTATTTAAAGGGCTAGTACTACAAAAATATCAAAAAAATTTTAATACTAAACAATGTGCCAATATTACTAACAAAATATCACATATCAACATGCATATGTACTACATAGTGCAAAAAAATAATAAATGAATGTCCTTGACATATGCAGAAACACTACAGTACACTGGATGTCTTCAGTGAGTGATCACTCCTGTGCAATGACGTTCCTTTTCAGTATATCGTGCTCATAATTTACCACTTATCGTGACTTCACCACCACCTCATGCAATGGCCACTTACCAGATGTAATAAGAATAAACGCCTTTGGTTCATTAAGGATAACCAATCCGTTTGTGATGGGTCCAATGGCAGCCTTTCCAAGCAATGTATTAGTATCTCTTACTCTGTTCAGTGCTCATAAAGACATATGGATAGCCATCATGGTATAGTATGTAATTTCATTTTATTAAAAAAGTTAAAAGCATGGTTAAACTCATATGTTAATGGTGCCCTTAAGCCGGCACCAAGCAAATCCAGCAGTGTATATGGGGAGCGGTGTCACAGTTTGTTTCCCCTCTGTCACTGTGTCTCACAGCGGCATGCGTTCCAGGCCTCACTCTCGTTCAACCGGAAGTGATGAGAAAGTTCCCAGCAGCCTCTACACGTTTCGCAATGTAATTTGCGTCATCAGGAAGCTGTCATTGCACAGGAGTGATCACTCACTGAAGACATCCAGTGTACTGTGGTGTTTCTACATATGTCAAGGACATTCATTTATTATTTTTTTGCACTATGTAGTACATATGCATGTTGATATGTGATATTTTGTTAGTAATATTGGCACATTGTTTAGTATTAATATTTTTTTGATATTTTTGTAGCACTAGCACTTTAAATAGCTTTTGGTAGCACCTAACGTCATTGCACAGAAGTAATCACCCACTGAGGACATCTAGTGGGCTGTAGTGTTTATGCACATGTTGAGGAAATTTTTTTCAGCATGTATTATATATGCATGGTGATATGTGATATTTGATGGTCACTAAGTCACATTGCACATTTTTTTTTAATATCTGTCATATTTTATATTTTTTTTAGCACTAGCACTTTCAATAGTTTTTTTGGCATATTATTTTGTCACTAGTAAACACTATGTGAACAGTATATTTTTGACACAATATTTATTGATACAGAAAAGCACGCTACATAGGATAGATATCCTATTTTTGTATCTTTCAGCAGTGGTATCACACACAGAAGTTAGCGCAATCCACTTTTATAATATATTGATACATATACAGTGGGGACGAAAATTATTCAGAACCTCTTACATTTTTCACTCTTTGTTATATTGCAGCCATTTGCTAAAATCATTTAGGTTCATTTTTTTCCTCATTAATGTACACACAGCACCCCATATTGACAGAAAAACACAGAATTGTTTACATTTTTGCAGATTTATTAAAAAAGAAAAACTGAAATATCATATGGTCCTAAGTATTCAGACCCTTTGCTCAGTATTTAGTAGAAGCACCCTTTTGATCTAATACAGCCATGAGTCTTTTTGGGAAAGATGCAACAAGTTTTCCACACCTGGATTTGGGGATCCTCTGCCATTCCTCCTTGCAGATCCTGTCCAGTTCTGTCAGGTTGGATGGTAAACGTTGGTGGACGGCCATTTTTAGGTCTCTCCAGAGATGCTCAATTGGGTTTAAGTCAGGGCTCTGGCTGGGCCATTCAAGAACAGTCACGGAGTTGTGAAGCAACTCCTTTGTTATTTTAGCTGTGTGCTTAGGGTCATTGTCTTGTTGGAAGGTAAACCTTCGGCCCAGTCTGAGGTCCTGAGCACTCTGGAGAAGGTTTTCGTCCAGGATATCCCTGTACTTGGCCGCATTCATCTTTCCCTCGATTGCAACCAGTCGTCCTGTCCCTGGAGCTAAAAAACACCCCCACAGCATGATGCTGCCACCACCATGCTTCACTGTCGGGACAGGTGATGAGCAGTGCCTGGTTTTCTCTACACATGCCGCTTAGAATTAAGGCCAAAAAGTTCTATCTTGGTCTCATCAGACCAGAGAATCTTATTTCTCACCATCTTTGAGTCCTTCAGGTGTTTTTTTAGCAAACTCCATGTGGGCTTTCATGTGTCTTGCACTGAGGAGAGGCTTCCGTCGGGCCACTCTGCCATAAAGCCCCGACTGGTGGAGGGCTGCAGTGATGGTTGATTTTCTACAACTTTCTCCCATCTCCCGACTGCATCTCTGGAGCTCAGCCACAGTGATCTTTGGGTTCTTCTTTACCTCTCTCACCAAGGCTCTTCTCCCCCGATAGCTCAGTTTGGCCAGACGGCCAGCTCTAGGAAGGGTTCTGGTCATCCCAAACATCTTCCATTTAAGGATTATGGAGGCCACTGTGCTCTTAGGAACCTTAAGTGCAGCAAAAAAAAATTTAACCTTGGCCAGATCTGTGCCTTGCCACAATTCTGTCTCTGAGCTCTTCAGGCAGTTCCTTTGACCTCATGATTCTCATTTGCTCTGACATGCACTGTGAGCTGTAAGGTCTTATATAGACAGGTGTGTGGCTTTCCTAATCAAGTCCAATCAGTATAATTAAACACAGCTGGACTCAAATGAAGGTGTAGAACCATCTCAAAGATGATCACAAGAAATGGACAGCACCTGAGTTAAATATATGAGTGTCACAGCAAAGGGTCTGAATACTTAGGACCATGTGATATTTCAGTTTTTCTTTTTTAATAAATCTGCAAAAATGTCAACAATTCTGTGTTTTCCTATCAATATGAGGTGCTGTGTGTACATTAATGAGGAAAAAATTAACTTAAATGATTTTGGCAAATGGCTGCAATATAACAGAGTGAAAAATTTAAGGGGGTCTGAATACTTTCCGTCCACACTGTATATCTGGGGCATAGTACGGCAGTGTGGGATGTGTTCAGAAGTGCTCGAAAGGTATCCAGGATCCGCGTGGAGCGCAGGTGGCCGACATTTGAGGCCGTTCGTAACTTGGGGACTGCCTATATATATATATATCTATATCTATATATATATAGATATAGATATATATATATATAAAAAAAATATTGTGTGTATAATATTTTGTGTAGGGTAATTATTTTATATACATAAGGTAGGCGGTCTCCTCTGAGACTGCTAGTATACACAATAGCTGTAATTTACCACTGCTTATTAAATTCAAAGCGTTTGTAGATCGCTTCACTCCTCAAAAGGAGAAGCGTTCCACACCACTTCATAAACGGGCACACAGAGGAGAGATCTCCTCTGAGAATGCCTGAGAACTCAGCAGCGGATATTTTCACCAAAAAAATGCAGCATTGATCTGCGTATTCTGACAGTGAGGAAGTCTTCCCACAGTCAGAAAACAATTGCGCAGCAAGGGAGGATTCCCTCATCCACCTTGATTGTGTGGATGGGGCAGTCGGTTTAGTTTTTTTTCGTTCAGCCCGATATATATCCAGCTTAACACCTTCACACTGGCAGCAGTGTTTACTGCCCCATAAAAAGCTGTATGGGGTTGATAGCTTTTCTGAGGACACTGAAAAGAGGTTTGCAGGCATTCAGAAGGTGATACCGCCACTTTCTGATGCATGTTTTTTTTTCTTGGCTTTTTAAACTGCTAAACGGTGTTTTCGCATTGTGGAACCATGCCGCAACTATGAGCAAGGAGTTTGGTCCTATTCACTTATATAGGAGAGTCTGACGGGCAATGCAGCCTGTCAAACTTGGCATGTAGTGCTAAAATTGGCAACAGCAATGTGTACCCACCTAAGTGGAACCATGTCTGTTTGTAGGTGGGCTGTAAAAACATTGATCCACCACCTGTTTCTACCACCCTCCTGGTCTCCCATGTGAAGGGAGCCAAACTGATGCCATTGGTACATATCTGTAATCTAATAATCCAAATTATGCAATACAGCAATTTATCCACAACCTTTTAAGTGCCCATTCTCACCTGAGCATTTTGTAGCTCAAAGCTCCAAAAATGCTCTACATACAAAATCCCATGGCATTCAGTTGTGCCTGTTCGCTCCTGAGAATAGCATTGCTTGAAGCAAAAAGTTACATTAGCTTCTTTTGAGCTACAAGCAGTTTTTGACCCCTATAGACTTTAACAGGAGTGCCTTGAAAATGCATGAACGTGTGGAAAAATACACAAGAATGCATGTTTTTTTCCCCAAGTCAATGGCTTTCCATTGGCTAAAAATAATAAGAATGCCGCTTTCACATCTGGGCGTTCTTAAAAAAATTAAAGGGGCAGTGTAAAAAAAAAAAGTAAGCGCCCCCATTCATCTGTGCTTGCGTACAGAGGCGAATGCATATGCAAGTCACGCGTGCATATGTAAACTGTGTTTGTACCACACATATGAGGTATTGCTGCGAACGCCGCACCGATTAAGACGGTGCAATTGCCACTGATTTAGCATGCGATTTGACATGTCAAATCGCACCAATGTGAACCAGGGCTAAACTTGATTTAAAAAAAATCAATACACAAAAACAGAGAATATCAATACAGTATATGAATACTTGTAGACTTCTGGATGGATCCAAGGTTTGAAAAGTCCTAACATGACATATAATCCCTCTACATGTTTTGCGATCAAAGGACCGCTTTATCAGGAGGATACAGCTACAAGATAATTAACAGTAGTCATTATGCTGAACATATAGCTGTCAGGGCTGGGCTCAGCCCTTCCTTCTCTGAGCTGGCCGCTCAGCTGTCGCCTAATTGCCAGCTCCCATCTCTTTCCACAGTTACCCAGCTGAAGTTGATCCTGCTCGTCAGTCCTACCTACTTAAGCCGTGCAGTCCAGAGGAGCTCTGCCTTCGCCTTGGTCACATCGAAAGAAACTATCTCCTGCATTCCTTTTTAAAGACTGACTTTGCTGACATCCCTTCTGGCTACAGATCCTGTTTGCTGTTCCACTACTTGGATCCCTGACTCCTGGCTGGGCTGACGATTCGTTCCGGTTACTGAACTTTGGCTAAGTTTTGACTACATTTGTTCTATTTACTTTTATTAAACAAGTGTGATTTAACTGTACTTCTGTCTCGGTCTGATTTCATTGTTTCTGACAGTAGGCAAAGGCCATGAATTCAGAAGATGCAGTCAATCCACTTGTTGGTAATATTTTTTCCAGATTGGATGAGCAAGATCACCACATGGATCAGTTTGCCATAGCGTTACAAACGCTCCTGAGTCGACGGCTCACCTGGAATCTCCCACTGTGGCTGCTCTGGTACAACCTGAGTTGCAGGCTGTCCCTGCTGCTGTATCAGTCTCTGTGCAGACACCTGCCTCGAGTATTACCTCTAAGAGTTATGTCTGGTTCTGCTCCACTTACCCAGTGATTTGGGGGCGATCCAGTTCAATGCAGAGGGTTTCTCAACCAGGTTGAGATATACTTTGAGATGCTGCCCCAGGCTTTTGCCATGGACAGAAGCAAAGTAGGTTTCGTGATATCTTTGCTTTCTGAGAGAGCTTTGGCCTGGGCAAACCCTCTATGGGAGAGGCAAAAAACGGTTGTCTTGAGTTACCCTGAGTTTGTGGCCTCCTTTAAAAGGGTATTTGATGTTCCGGCACGCTCCGCTTCAGCTGCCAAGTGCCTCACGTCCATCAGAGTACGAGAACTGTTGCCGACTACGCCATTTAATTCCGTACTCTGGCAGCAGAGGTCACGTGGAACAATGAGTTCCTCGTGGCTGCTTTTTCTCATGGTCTCTCAAATTCCATCAAGGATGAGATAGCAGCCCGAGATATACCCACTGAGCTGGAGAAGTTGATCACGTTTGCCATCCTCATTGACTCCAGACTCAGAAAAACACCCTCTTTTAAGGAGAGCTTGCGGAAGCCTCCTGTATGTTTGCCTCCAAGCTTTGCAGTCCCAGCCGTGCCTCCCTCACCTCCCATGCCTCCTGGTACTGGAGTCGGTCGGTGAAGATGAACCCATGCACTTGGGCTTTACGCGTCTCTCTGCAGATGAGAGTACCTTTAGAAGGAGGGAGAGATTGTGCCTTTATTGTGGCCAGGCAGGTCACTTTTTGAAGTCTAGTCCTACCCGTCCAGGAAACGCCTGAACCTTGCGGTCCTGTCACGGACAGACCTTAGGTGGCGTTGTTTCGTCCCCAGTTATCCAGAAGGATAAGCCCCTGGTTTCGGTCACTCTTTCTTGGGCTGAGTCGTCTATCGAGATACAGGCTCTAATCAACTCTGGGGCTGCAGGCCTGTTCATTGATGCTGCCTTTGTATCGAAGCACTCGATTTCGCTGCAGCTACATGACACTCCATTAAGGCTTTTGACGGGAGACCTCTACAGCCTGCCCATGTGACTCATTAGATGGTTCCATTGTCCATGGCCGTAGGGGCTCTTCACCATGAGATAATCCAATTCCAAGTTATTTCATCACATAAGTTTCACGATTAAGAATGCCTATCCGATTCCGTTGATTACAGAGTTATTTAGCCGCCTCAAGAGAGCAACGGTTTTCACGAAGCTTTATTGTACAATCTCATTAGGATTAAGGAGGGTGACGAGTGGAAAACTGCGTTTAATACCAGAATAGGTCATTATGAGTACCTCGTAATGCCTTTTGGCCTTTGTAACGCCCAACAGTTTTCCAGGAATTTATTAATGATGTCCTCGGAGATTTGTTGCAGTTGTGTGGTGGTTTATCTCGATGAAATCCTCATATTTTCCAAGTCCCTGGAGAGCCACCACACAGATGTCTGTCGTGTATTTCAGAAACTAAGATAGAACAATCTCTATTGTAAACTGGAGAAGTGCGAGTTCCATCGTGAACAGGTTAAATTTCTGGGCTATGTCATTTCCACTGCTGGTTTTTCGATGGACCCAGAGAAACTTTCGTCAGTCTTATAGTGGCCCCGACCCGTGGGTTTACGTCCTCTGCAGCGTTTTCTGGGCTTTGCCAAAAATTATCGGATGTTTATTCGTAACTTCTCGTCTCTGGTCAAGCCCCTGACTGATATGACCAGAAAGGACGGTAACCCACAGAGTTGGTCTCCGGAGTCCATTAAGGCCTTTGAGAGTCTCAAGGCTGCCTTTGTTTCTGCTCCTATGTTGGCACATCCTGATCCTATGTTACCTTTTATCCTTGAGGTTGATGCTTCTGAGACTGGTGTTGGCGCCCTTCTGTCTCAACGCCCTACCTCTGGGAGCGCTATGCATCCTTGTAGCTACTTTTCCAAGAAATTGTCACCTGCGGAGTGCAAATACGAGATTGATGACAGAGAGCTGTTGGCGATCATTTTAGCTCTGACAGAATGGAGACATCTCCTCGAAGGTACCACTGTGCCGGTTCTCATTCTTACTGACCATAAGAATCTCACATTCTTGTCTGAGGCTAAATGCCTCTCTCCCAGAAGGGCACGATGGGCTCTTTTCTTGTCGAGTTTCAATTACATTGTCTCATTCTTACCCGGTACTAAGAATGTAAGGGCTGATGCCTTGTCACGACAATTTTCCTCCACTTCCAAGTGGGAGTCGGTTCCGGTTCCTGTGATTCCTCCTGATAGTATTCTGGCTACGGTTTGCACCAGTCTCACTTCTTCTTTGGGTGACAAAACTCTTGCTGCTCAGGTTCATGCTCCTCCTGAGAAACCTTGTGACTGCTGCTTTGTCCCAGAGAGTCTCCATACTGCCGTGCTCCAGACTTACCATTCTCCCAAGGCAGCTGGCCACCCTGGGAAGAATCAACTCGTTTGGGCCATTTCCCAACAATTCTGGTGGCCTAGTTTACGTGCCAGTGTAACTGCCTTCGTAGCTGCCTGTTCCGTGTGTGCTCAGAGTAAGACTCCACGACACCTTGCAGTGGGCCTCCTACAACCCATACCCAATGGTGAGAGGCCCTGGACCCACCTGTCTATGGATTTCATTGTGGAGTTACCCAACTCCCAAGGCAACACTGTTATCCTTATGGTGGTTGGCCGGTTTTCAAAGATGTTGTATTCCACTTAAGAAGTTGCCCACTTCTAAGGAACTGGTTTCCATTTTTGCTCGGGAGATCTTTCGCTTACATGGGCTACCCAAGGTGATTGTCTCGGACAGGGGTAGTCAGTTTGTGTCTCGGTTCTGGCGAGTCTTTTGTGCACAGTTGGGAATTCAGCTTGCTTTCTCCTCTGCATATCACCCGCAGTCTAATGGGACTGCAGAGTGAGCCAATCAGTCCTTGGAGCAATTCCTACGTTGCTATATTTCTGACCATCATAACAACTGGTCAGACCTATTACCGTGGGCAGAGCCTTGAATTCTGCTTCCCGATTGTCCCTCTTTATGGTGAATTATGGTTTCCAACCTTCCATGTTGCCTGACTCATTTGTTCCGCAGAGTATTCCTGCGTTAGAGGAGCATCTCCGTAGTCTTCGTTCCACTTGGGCACAAGTCCAGGAGGCTTTGCATCATGCTAATGATAGGTACAGACTCCATGCTGACCGCAGATGCCTGCCTGCGCCTTCCTACCAAGTTGGGGACAGGGTCTAGCTGTCATCTCGCAACCTCCGACTTCGTCTTCCCTCACTGAAGTTCGCACCTCGGTTTATTGGGCCTTTTCGTATTCTTTGCAGGATTAACCCAGTGGCTGACGCATTAGACCTTCCTTCTAATATGCGTATTTCAAATGTATTTCATGTCTCCTTATTAAGACCTTTGGTCTGCAACCACTTTACCACCTTGGTGCCATGTCCTCACCCTGTACAGGTTGAGAACCATGAGGAGTATAAAGTGCAGTCCATTGCTGACTCCCGTAGGTTCCGTGGGCGCATACGGTACCTGGTGCATTGGAAAGGTTACGGTTCGGAGGAATGCTCTTGGGTCTCATCCTCGGATGCACATGCCCCTGTCCTCCTCCGTGCTTTCCATAGACGTTTTCCCCTCAAGCCTGGTGGTCCTCCAAGAGGGAGGGGTCATTGGGGAGGGGGTACTGTCAGGGCTGGGCTCAGCCCTTCCTTCTCTGAGCTGGCCGCTCAGCTGTCGGCTAATTGCCTGCTCCTATCTCTCTCCACAGTTACCCAGCTGAAGTTGATCCTGCTCATCAGTCCTGCCTACTTAAGCCGTCCAGTCCAGAGGAGCTCTGCCTTCGCCTTGGTCACATCACAAGAAACGATCTCCTGCGTTCCTGCTTAAAGACTGGCTTTGCTGACATCCGTTCTGGCTACAGATCCTGCTTGCTGTTCCACTACTTGGATCCCTGACTCCTGGCTGGGCTGACGATCCGTTCCGGCTACTGAACTTGGGCTAAGTTTTGACTACGTTTGTTCTTTTTACTTTTATTATTAAATAAGTGTGATTTAACTGTACTTCTGTCTCGGTCTGATTTCATGGTTTCTGACAATAGCATACAGATACATGTTTGAGTGGAACACATATCAATACGCAAAGCTTTCATGAAATTCAGTTGAGCACATAGAAAACCGCATGGTAAGTGCACAGTTGCTTACCTGAGAGTCCAAAGCCAAAGGCACAATCGGAACACCACAGGGTCCCCCCACGGCGGATATTGGGGATTTATGCGGATAGAAAATGTATCTGAGTAGAATAAATATATATTGCATTAAGATAATGGCTGGATATATATGGACTTAGAGGAAGGGGGCAAGCTGGGAAAGAGAAAAGGGGGGGGAGGAAACAGAAAAGGGGGAGGGGAAAGGAAGGTATGAGGGGGGGAGGGGGAGGGGAGAAGAGGGTAGAAGAAAAAAACAAGGAAAAAGCAAAAGAGGGAAGAAGGGGAGGAAAGAGGGTGGGAGAAGGGTGAAAAGAAGGGGAAGGGAGAGGTTGGGGGTGATAGGGGGATAGAATGAAAGGGAAGGGAAGACAAGGCCACGATAGATGGAGGGTCCAAAGTTAATCAATGTATAGGTACATAAGCCTACCTGATACAACACACCGGAAAGTGTGCAAGAGAAAAACTCTTGGGGGGGAGTTTAGCTACAAAGCATTGTAGAACAGATTCACGGGCTGTCAGAACCCTTCTTCAGTGATTCAAAAGTGAGAAGGGGTTGATGGAGAATATTTGCAGACACAACCGAATGGGTCTGTACAGAGACTGAGCAGTCGGGTCAAATCTACAGACACAAAACAAGGATAGGTATATCAATATAAGGCAGCGGAGGTAAAATGCCATGCCTTGAAATGTGCTGACGCGCAGAGTCAAGGGGTAGCCAGACAGCATGGGTGGATCATTACCTGAGAAGATGGTGGACAAAGTATCCCCCCTTGGGAGTGGTATCTGCAATGCTCTCAAGCGGGCCATAGCCTGCTTAAGAGCTCCCCAGCCCAGAAGACGCTAGACGCCGCTGCGAGGCGGCGCATGACGTCATCGGGGTTTGGCTCCCCGGACATCACTAGCGCGTGACGTGCACGTCAAGTGGGCGGAGGGGCCCAGAACGTGGACGGTGCAAGTATGGGGCAGTCTCCAAAGGGACGTTCACCCCCACTAGGGGAGTCGCATATTCGCCAGGGAATAAAGTGTTGCTAAACATGCACCTCTGCAGCAAGGGACTCGCAAAGGAAAAGCCGTACAAAAACTACTGAGAAAAATGTAAGCATTAATGAGATAAAGGCATTTCAGAAGTAAACAAACATTGGGTTACTTAAACAAAAACATAAAAGACATACATTGTAGCAAGGTAAGACCTCTAATAGGCAACGGGCAGACTAATAGCACATAACCGCATCGGAACCGACGACATTCATGGGACCTATATTGGGCAAAGCTACACCAACCCAGGAGTGAACACCAGAGCTCATAGAAAAGGTTTATATGATAGCATCTCATTTAAGCCTGGTGGAATAGTGGCATTTAGCCATTCGATCCACATAGTCTCACGTTGTGAGATGGTCTTGTCCCAATCGCCCCCTCTTGGGCTCTGAGGGACCACCTCGAGGACCAAAAATGTGACTGCTGTTAAATCGAATCTATGATATAGTCCAATATGTTGGCCGACTGTTGTCAATTTGCCTTTGGAAGAATAATACAGATGATCTCCGATCCTTTGTCGGAATTTCCGAATGGTCTTACCCATATAAAAAGCATTGCATCTACAAATCGTTAGATTACCCCCATTGTGCCTCAATTGGCGGGGTTGCATGGAGAAAAGATTTCCCTATATGTGGTAATTGATACGTGGTACACTCGAGTACCCAAGGGCAGCGTGGGCATTTTTTACATTGGGAAGTTACAGGATCCCGATGGGGAGCGTTCTGAAAGATTATAGTGGCTATTGGTCAAATGGTCTCGTAGAGAGGAGGCCCTTCGGAATACAAGTTTGGTATGCCAACATGTTTGCCCAAGATATGATCAGTCAGCAAATGCCAATGATCAGAAAGAATTTTCCTAAGTTGATGGTGGTGCGGAGAATATTTGGTAATGACCCTAACTGTGTCAGAGTGTTGTGGCTTTGGGGGATCATAAAGTAGCGAAGTCCTGGTACATGCCAGGGCCTGATTAAAGGCCTTTCTCAAGTTGGTGCAAAAGTAGCCCCTGAGTAGGAGACTATCTCACAATAAGACCGCTTGGGTCCAAAAGTCTTCCTCCATGGTGCAGTTTCTACGTAGACGCAAATATTGAGCGTATGGGATAATGCGAACCAGGGGCTGAGGATGGGCACTGGAGGCATGTAACATTTTGTTGCCAGCTGTAGGTTTGTGATATAGATCGGTGCCAATTGTTCTATCAGATTGTTTGATGATAGTCAGATGCAGAAAGGGGATCTGTGTATCATCAAAAGTAAAGGTAAATTTGAGGTTCAAATCATTAATTTTGAGATTTTTGATAAATTCCAAAAGTATATATTGTGTACCCGTCCACACCATGAATACAGTAGTTCATCAATGTATCTGTACCACAGGCGTACATGGTCAAAAAATTGTATATAATGATCTTCAGAAATGATCTGCGTTTCCCACCCACCTAAATACAAATTGGCGTATGAGGGGACACAGGAGGTTCCCATTGCAACCCCTTGGGTCTGCAAATAAAGTTGTTCATTAAAGGTGAAATAATTTCTTGTCAGTATAAAGTGAAGTACTTTCACAATAAAATCAGTGAAAGGCCAAGTGGTCTGGTCCTGTTCCATCAAGAAGGATTCAGCCATGCGGACACTCTGCTCGTGGGGGAAACTCGAATACAAAGCTTCGATATCTATAGCCTCGAGCAGGGCGTCTGGAGGGATCTGAATCCCCTCGATGTGTTTAAGGAGATCCATGGTGTCACGTATATATATATGAAAGGTAGACCGCGGACATGTGGCATGAGAAAGGCATTTAAAAATTTACTGGCGTCCGTAAGAGACCCAATCCCGGAGACAATTGTTTTTCCAGGGGGTAAATGAATATTTTTATGAGTTTTGGGTAGCGTGTAAAAAGTGGGGACCCGTGGAAATTTTGGGATAAGTTAATCCAAGGTGTCTCGATCTATCAGGCCTTGCCAGAATGCCTTGGTACATAGATTTCGAAGTTCACCAACACCCTTCTGAACAGTAGTAGGAGGAATAGGTTTATACCAGTTTTGATTACTCAGAACGGCAGAACACATTGCTTGATATTGAGCATGAGACATTAGGATGATGTTGCCGCCCTTATCGGACGGTTTAATAACTATGCCTGTTCGTTTCTGTAATGATTTAAGCGCTTGTATTTATTTGGGATTAAGGTTCGATGGAATATCCTGCCAGCTCTGATTTTTGAGTTCCCTAATGGGTTGGTGTAGAAACGCCCAAAGGGCGGGGCAGGTCAGCAGATAAGGAAACGTACAAGATTTTAGTTTGAATTTTTTTGAGGGACCAGAATGGGCCTTGGAAGAACTGTTGGTGGGCATATGAACCGACGTAGCTCCCCGAGAGTCGCCTATCAGGGAGGCCATGTCTTCATCAGTGGCAGACTTTTGACAGACTTCCGACTGACTTTTTTTTACAATCGGACTTGCTACACACGACCGGACTACAGACGGACTTGCCTACACACGACCGGACTTTCCAGCGGACCTAGTTCCCGACGGAGTTACGGCGGGCTTTCCAAATGAACGGACTTGCCCACACACGAACAAGTCTGTTCATTTTGAAAGTGACTCGGGTACGAAGGGACTAGAAAAGGAAGTCAATCTCGCCGCTTTTATTGGCGAGATTGATGCCTTGTGAGCCCCACCGCGGGGCATACCAGGCCCTTAGGCTTGGTATGGATTTTAAGGGGAACCCCCTACGCCGAAAACACTGTGTGGGGTCCCCCCAAAATCCATACCAGACCCTTATCCGAGCACGCAGCCCGGTAGTTCAGGAAAGGGGATGGGGACGAGCGAGCACCCCCCTGAACCGTACCAGGCCCCAAAGCACCTTGTCCCCATGTTGATAAGGACAAGGGCCTCTTCCCGACAACCCTGGCCGTTAGTTGTCGGGGTCTTCAGGCGGAGGACTTATCGGAATCCAGGAGCCCCCTTTAACCACTTAAGGACCGCTTCACGCCGATGTACGTCGGCAAGGCGGCACGGGCAGGCAAAATCTCGTACATGTACGTGATTTGCCTCCCGCGGGTGGGGGGTCCAATCGGACCCCCCCCCGCCGCCCGAGGCGGTCCCGTTTTGTTCCCCGGCGATCGGAGACGAGGGGGAGGCCATCCGTTCGTGGCCCCCCCCTCGCGATCGCCGCCGGCCAATGGGAACACACCTTTGCTGCTGTATGCTAAACAGCAGCAAAGGAAGTGATGTCATCTCCCCTCGGGTCGGTAGTTTCCGTTCCGGCCCGAGGAGAGAAGACAGGTATGTGAGTGCACCAACACACACACACACAGTAGAACATGCCAGGCACACATTACACCCCGATCCCCCCCCGATCACCCCCCCCCTGTCACAAACTGACACCAGCAGTTTGTTTTTTTTTTTTTGTTTTTTTTAAGGATTACTGCATGGTGTCAGTTTGTGACAGTTACTGTGTTAGCACAGTTACTGTTACCCCCCTGTAGGTCTAGGGTACCCCCCTAACCCCCCCTAATAAAGTTTTAACCCCTTGATCACCCCCTGTCACCAGTGTCACTAAGCGATCATTTTTCTGATCGCTGTATTAGTGTCGCTGGTGACGCTAGTTAGTGAGGTAAATATTTAGGTTCGCCGTCAGCGTTTTATAGCGTCAGGGACCCCCATATACTATCTAATAAATGTTTTAACCCCTTGATTGCCCCCTAGTTAACCCTTTCACCACTGATCACCGTATAACCGCTACGGTTGACGCTGGTTAGTTTGTTTATTTTTTATAGTGTCAGGGCACCCGCTGTTTATTACCGAATAAATGTTTAGCCCCCTAATCACCCGGCGGTGATATGCGTCGCCCCAGGCAGCGTCAGATTAGCGCCAGTACCGCTAACACCCACGCACGCAGCATGCGCCTCCCTTAGTGGTATAGTATCTGAACGGATCAATATCTGATCCGATCAGATCTATACTAGCGTCCCCAGCAGTTTAGGGTTCCCAAAAACGCAGTGTTAGCGGGATCAGCCCAGATACCCGCTAGCACCTGCGTTTTGCGCCTCCGCCCAGCCCACCCAAGTGCAGTATCGATCGATCACTGTCACTTACAAAACACTAAATGCATAACTGAAGCGTTCGCAGAGTCAGGCCTGATCCCTGCGATTGCTAACAGTTTTTTTGGTAGCATTTTGGTGAACTGGCAAGCAAGCACCAGCCCCAGGCAGCGTCAGGTTAGTGCCAGTACCGCTAACACCCACGCACGCAGCATACACCTCCCTTAGTGGTATAGTATCTGTACGGATCAATATCTGATCCGATCAGATCTATACTAGCGTCACCAGCAGTTTAGGGTTCCCAAAAACGCAGTGTTAGCGGGATCAGCCCAGATACCCGCTAGCACCTGCGTTTTGCCCCTCCGCCCGGCCCGGCCCAGCCCACCCAAGTGCAGTATCGATCGATCACTGACACTTACAAAACACTAAACGCATAACTGCAGCGTTCACAGAGTCAGGCCTGATCCCTGCGATCGCTAATAGTTTTTTTGGTAGCATTTTGGTGAACTGGCAAGCACCAGCCCCAGGCAGCGTCAGGTTAGCGCCAGTACCGCTAACACCCATGCACGCACCGTACACCTCCCTTAGTGGTATAGTATCTGTACGGATCAATATCTGATCCGATCAGATCTATACTAGCGTCACCAGCAGTTTAGGGTTCCCAAAAACGCAGTGTTAGCGGGATCAGCCCAGATACCTGCTAGCACCTGCGTTTTGCCCCTCCGCCCGGCCCGGCCCAGCCCACCCAAGTGCAGTATCGATCGATCACTGTCACTTACAAAACACTAAACGCATAACTGCAGCGTTCGCAGAGTCAGGCCTGATCCCTGCGATCGCTAACAGTTTTTTTGGTAGCGTTTTGGGGAACTGGCAAGCACCAGCGGCGTAGTACACCCCGGTCGTAGCCAAACCAGCACTGCAGTAACACTTGGTGACGTGGCGAGCCCCATAAGTGCAGTTCAAGCTGGTGAGGTGGCAAGCACAAGTAGTGTCCCGCTGCCACCAAGAAGACAAACACAGGCCCGTCGTGCCCGTAATGCCCTTCCTGCTGCATTCGCCAATCCTAATTGGGAACCCACCGCTTCTGCAGCGCCCGTACTTCCCCCATTCACATCCCCAACCAAATGCAGTCGGCTGCATGAGAGGCATTTTTATGTCCTCCCGAGTACCCCTACCCAGCGAACCCCCCAAAAAAGATGTTGTGTCTGCAGCAAGTGCAGATATAGGCGTGACACCTGCTATTATTGCCCCTCCTGTCCTGACAATCCTGGTCTTTGCATTGGTGAATGTTTTGAACGCTACCATTCACTAGTTGAGTATTAGCGTAGGGTACAGCATTGCACATACTAGGCACACTTTCACAGGGTCTCTCTCCCAAGATGCCATCGCATTTTGAGAGACCCGAACCTGGAACCGGTTACAGTTATAAAAGTTAGTTACAAAAAAAGTGTAAAAAAAAAAAAATATATAAAATAAAAAAAAATAGTTGTCGTTTTATTGTTCTCTCTCTCTCTATTCTCTCTCTCTATTGTTCTGCTCTTTTTTACTGTATTCTATTCTGCAATGTTTTATTGTTATTGTTATTATGTTTTATCATGTTTGTTTTTCAGGTATGTAATTATTTATACTTTACTGTTTACTGTGCTTTATTGTTAACCATTGTTAACCATTTTTTTGTCTTCAGGTACGCCATTCACGACTTTGAGTGGTTATACCAGAATGATGCCTGCAGGTTTAGGTATCATCTTGGTATCATTCTTTTCAGCCAGCGGTCGGCTTTCATGTAAAAGCAATCCTAGCGGCTAATTAGCCTCTAGACTGCTTTTACAAGCCGTGGGAGGGAATGCCCCCCCACCGTCTTTCGTGTTTTTCTCTGGCTCTCCTGTCTCAACAGGGAACCTGAGAATGCAGCCGGTGATTCAGCCAGCTGACCATAGAGCTGATCAGAGACCAGAGTGGCTCCAAACATCTCTATGGCCTAAGAAACCGGAAGCTACGAGCATTTCATGACTTAGATTTCGCCGGATGTAAATAGCGCCATTGGGAAATTGGGGAAGCATTTTATCACACCAATCTTGGTGTGGTCAGATGCTTTGAGGGCAGAGGAGAGATCTAGGGTCTAATAGACCCCAATTTTTTCAAAAAAGAGTACCTGTCACTACCTATTGCTATCATAGGGGATATTTACATTCCCCGAGATAACAATAAAAATGATTAAAAAAAAAAAATATGAAAGGAACAGTTTAAAAGTAAGATTAAAAAAGCAAAAAAAAATAAAGAAAAAAAAAAAAAAAAAAAAAAAAGCACCCCTGTCGCCCCCTGCTCTCGCGCTAAGGCGAACGCAAGCGGCGGTCTGTCGTCAAACGTAAACAGCAATTGCACCATGCATGTGAGGTATCACCGCGAAGGCCAGATCGAGTGCAGTAATTTTTCTAGTAGACCTCCTCTGTAAATCTAAAGTGGTAACCTCTAAAGGCTTTTAAACATGTATTTATTTTGTTGCCACTGCACGTTTGTGCGCAATTTTAAAGCATGTCATGTTTGGTATCCATGTACTCGGCCTAAGATCATCTTTTTTATTTCATCAAATCGCTGCGCAATTACTGTGTGAAAAAAAAAAAATGAAACACCCACCATTTTAATCTGTAGGGCATTTGCTTTAAAAAAATATGTAATGTTTGGGGGTTCAAAGTAATTTTTTTGCAAAAAAAAATAACTTTTTCATGTAAACAATAAGTGTCAGAAAGGGCTTTGTCTTCAAGTGGTTAGAAGAGTGGGTGATGTGTGACATAAGCTTCTAAATGTTGTGCATAAAATGCCAGGACAGTTCAAAACCCCCCCAAATGACCCCATTTTGGAAAGTAGACACCCCAAGCTATTTGCTGAGAGGCATGTCGAGTCCATGGAATATTTTATATTGTGACACAAGTTGCGGGAAAGAGACAAATTTTTTTTTTCTTTTTTTGCACAAAGTTGTCACTAAATGATATATTGCTCAAACATGCCATGGAAATATGTGAAATTACACCCCAAAATACATTCTGTTGCTTCTCCTGAGTACGGGGATACCACATGTGTGAGACTTTTTGGGAGCCTAGCCGCGTACGGGACCCTGAAAACCAAGCACCGCCTTCAGGCTTTCTAAGGGCGTGAATTTTTGATTTCACTCTTCACTGCCTATCACAGTTTCGGAGGCCATGGAATGCCCAGGTGGCACAAAACCCCCCCAAATGACCCCATTTTGGAAAGTAGACACCCCAAGCTATTTGCTGAGAGGTATAGTGAGTATTTTGCAGACCTCACTTTTTGTCACAAAGTTTTGAAAATTGAAAAAAGAAAAAAAAAATGTTTTTTCTTGTCTTTCTTCATTTTCAAAAACAAATGAGAGCTGCAAAATACTCACCATGCCTCTCAGCAAATAGCTTGGGGTGTCTACTTTCCAAAATGGGGTCATTTTGGGGGGTTTTGTGCCATCTGGGCATTCCATGGCCTCTGAAACTGTGATAGGCAGTGAAGAGTGAAATCAAAAATTTTCACCCTTAGAAATCCTGAAGGCAGTGATTGGTTTTCGGGGTCCCGTACGCGGCTAGGCTCCCAAAAAGTCCCACACATGTGGTATCCCCATACTCAGGAGAAGCAGATGAATGTATTTTGGGGTGCAATTCCACATAGGCCCATGGCCTGTGTGAGCAATATATCATTTAGTGACAACTTTTTGTAAATATATATTTTTTTTTTTTTTGTCATTTTTCAATCACTTGGGACAAAAAAAATAAATATTCAATGGGTTCAGCATGCCTCTCAGCAATTTCCTTGGGGTGTCTACTTTCCAAAATGGGGTCATTTGGGGGGGTTTTGTACTGCCCTGCCATTTTAGCACCTCAAGAAATGACATAGGCAGTCATAAACTAAAAGCTGTGTAAATTACAGAAAATGTACCCTAGTTTGTAGACGCTATAACTTTTGCGCAAACCAATAAATATACGCTTATTGACATTTTTTTTACCAAAGACATGTGGCCGAATACATTTTGGCCTAAATGTATGACTAAAATTTAGTTTATTGGATTTTTTTTATAACAAAAAGTAGAAAATATCATTTTTTTTCAAAATTTTCGGTCTTTTTCCGTTTATAGCGCAAAAAATAAAAACCGCAGAGGTGATCAAATACCATCAAAAGAAAGCTCTATTTGTGGGAAGAAAAGGACGCAAATTTCGTTTGGGTACAGCATTGCATGACCGCGCAATTAGCAGTTAAAGCGACACAGTGCCAAATTGGAAAAAGACCTCTGGTCCTTAGGCAGCATAATGGTCCGGGGCTCAAGTGGTTAATAAGGGGGCCCCCAGATCCTGGCCCCCCACCCTATGTGAATGAGTATGGGGTACATCGCTCCGGGGGTCTTCTCCTGACTTCGGGGGTCTTCTTCCGACTTTGCCGCTGTCTCCGACCTCTTCTCCTGGTGTCCGGTTCTTCTCCCGCTCTCCGGCCTCTTCTCCCGGTTTTCGACCACTTCTCCCGGTGTCCGGTTCTTCTGCCGGCTCCTCCGCTATCTATTGCCACTCTTTTGCTAGCTGTGGCCCGGACTAAGTCATGGCAGAGCGCTCACACACCATTACAGCGGGAGAGAGCGTTGTGTCAACATCTGAAGAAGAGAAGAGGGAAGAAGGCGACGCAGAAGTCCGGGCCACCGCTAGCAAAAGAGCAGCTGAAGATAGCGGAGGAGTCGGCAGAAGAACCGGACACCAGGAGAAGAGGTCAGAGACAGCGGCGAAGTCGGAAGAAGACCCCCGAAGTCGGAAGAAGACCCCCGGAGTTGTCTAATAAATTACTTTAAAAACCTGTGTAGTGTGTTGTTTTTATTGACAATTTTTCCCTAGGTGAATGGGTAGTGGTACGATGTACCCCATACGCATTTACATAGGGTGGGGGGGCCGGGATCTGGGGGCCCACTTATTAGAGGGGGCTCCCGGATTCCGATAAGCCCCCCGCCCGCAGACCCCGACAACCAACGGCCAGGGTTGTCAGGAAGAGGCCCTTGTCCTCATCAACATGGGGACAAGGTGCTTTGGGGGAGGAGGGGGGGGCAGGCCCCCCCCTCCCTCAAAGCACCCCCCCATGTTGAGGGCATGTGGCCTGGTACGGTTCAGGAGGGGGGGCGCTCGCTCATCCCCACCCCCTTTCCTGACCGGCCGGGCTGCGTGCTCGGATAGGGGTCTGGTATGGATTTGGGGGGGACACCACGCCATTTTTTTGGCGTAGGGGGTTCCCCTTAAAATCCACACCAGACCTAAGGGACATTGTCGCCTCCCCCTCGCGCTCGCTGCAATAGGAAAATTTGTTTTTCCTATTGCAGCGATCGCGAGATATAGTACCCTGCCCTTGCCTCGTATCTGGTCTGTCGGACCAGCATACAGACGAATGGGCTTTCCGTTAGGAACTGAGTCCAGCAGAGTTATGACGTAAAGATTTGAAGCAGGTTTCAAATCTAAAGTCCATCGGATTTTCTACCGAAGCGGTCCATCGGAAGTCCGATGCAGCCCACACACGGTCGGAAAGTCCGCCCGTGTGTACGCTGCATAAGACTAAAACTGAATTGAAATTTGACTTCAAAATTAACACTTGTCTGTAGTGCATGTCTTTACCTCAATATCATAAATAATATTTGATTTTTCACTCCAGCAATATATAATGAGTTTGGAAATTATAGAGAAATGTTAACTAATGCATTACAATTTAACTCCACTCATTTGATTTTAGACAACTAAAATTAGTTTTAGTCGAATAAAATGTACTGGAGATTTTAGTCGACTAAAACATAGGACATTTTAGTCGACTAAAATGAACTGGAGATTTAGTCGACTAAATACGACTAAAACTAAAGCAATTGCAGAAGACTAAAATGGGACTAAAACGCCATTTTAGTCCTAAGACTAATGCCCCGTACACACGGTCGGACTTTCTGTCCTACTTGGTCCGGCACACTTTTTGCCGGACTTTGTCCGCCAGGTGCGCCGGACTTTAAAACGGACGGACTTGCCCACACACGACCGGACTATTGCGGCGGGCTAAGTCCGCCCGTCTTTCCGACGGACCTTCGCCGGAGTTACGGCGGACTTTCAGAATGAACGGACTTGCCCACACACGGACAAGTCCGTTCATTTTGAGCTACCTGAAGACAGCAGAGGAGCCGGCCGAAGAACTGGAACACCGGGAGAAGAGAGTGGAGAAGAACCAACCGGACGCCGGGAGAAGATGAACCGGAGGGACCCCCAAAGCCGGAGGAAGGTCCCCCCCCCCCGGAGCTGTTTAATAAAATATTTAAAAAAACCTGTGTAGTGTGTTTTATTATTTACACTTTTTCCCTAGGTGAATGGGTAGGGGTACCATGTACCCCGTACTCATTCACATAGGGTGGGGGGCCGGGATCTGGGGGCCCCCTTATTAAAGGGGGCTCCCAGATTCCGATAAGCCCCCCGCCCGCAGACCCCGACAACCAACGGCCAGGGTTGTCGGGAAGAGGCCCTTGTCCTCATCAACATGGGGACAAGGTGCTTTGGGGTGGGGGGCCCCCACCCTCCCCCAAAGCACCCACCCCCCATGTTGAGGGCATGCGGCCTGGTACGGTTCAGGAGGGGGGGCGCTCGCTCGTCCCCACCCCCTTTCCTGACCGGCCAGGCTGCGTGCTCGGATCGGGGTCTGGTATGGATTTTAGGGGGGACCCCACGCCGTTTTTTCGGCGTAGGGGGGTTCCCTTTATAATCCATACCAGACCTAAGGGCCTGGTATGCCCCGTGCTTGCCGCAATAGGAAAATTTGTTTTTCCTATTGCAGCGAGCGCGAGATGCAATACCCTGCCCTCGTGTCGACCAGCATACACACGAGCGGGCTTTCCGTTGGACCAGCACACAGACGAGCGGACTTTCCGCCCGAAACTGAGTCCGACGGAAAGATTTAAAACTTGTTTCAAATCTAGGTCCGGCGGGCTTTTGGGAAAAAGTCCGCCGGAAAAGTCCGCCGGCGCCCACACACGGGCGGATTGTCCGGCACACTCTGGTCCGCCGGACCAAGTATGCCGGAAAGTCCGACCGTGTGTACGGGGCATAAGACTAAAACTAAATCGAAATTTGCTGCCAAAATTAACACTGGGTGTTTGGGGGAGAATGGGGGGGGGGGGGCTTGAGAACGAAAGTGTCGAGGTTGCTCTGTTGTTTTTTAAAATCTAGTGTTGGAAATTTAAAAAAAAGTCATCATTAGTTTTGACAGCATCCCAAAACTTTGGGAATAGTCACGTGTAAAGTGGATAGAGAAGAAGAAATACCACCACCAGAGGCCTGATTCCCCACAGGGGTAGGCACTTGTGCTCATGTCTGTTTAGGTGTCTTAGTGGATCTTTTGCCCTTCTTAAGGTCCATTGGTTGAGGAAGAGAGAGATGAGTCATATTCCGCAGGGTCTATAATAGGGTTATGGGGAAAAGTGCCTTGTAGGGGTCCCTGTCTACCGGGGTTCCTACCGGTCCACTTGTAATCACGCCCCTCTGAAAATGCCAGCTTGTCTTGACAAATTTACCTTGCTTTTTAACAATTTATTTATTGATTAATTTTAAGCGATCCTTCACCTCCTTCCACTTGGCAGAAAAGTTTTGGATGCTGGTGAGGTGTGTATATTGAGTGTTGAGACGATCGATTTCACCATCAAGTGAAATCATATAGTTTGTGTATTGGATGATGAGTGATTTCATCAGTTCCACACTGCAAGTGGTAAGTGTTTTTTCCCAGGATTTTTTTTAAATCCGGGGAAGGGTCTTTAATAGTGGGAAATACCTGTACCCTAAGTCCTAGGGGCAGGGCCAGGACAAGGGGTGGGCAGAAGGGGCGGCTGCCCTGGGCAATGTGGTATCATGTGAGGTGGGGGGGCACCACAAGGAGATTAAGAGAGGGGGACTTGTGTTTAAAGGGGGAATTTGGGGGGGGGGTGGCAGATGGTAAGTATTGTTCTAGGAGGGGAAATTTGGAGGGAGGGGTGCTAAGAGTAGAGATTTGGGGGGGATTTGTGTTGCGGGGGGGAGATTACTGCTAGGAGGGGGGTTTGTTCTGAGGAGGGATTTGAAGTGGGGGGGGCAAAACATCTGTAATAGGAGGGGAAACTTAGGAGTAGAGGATTTGTGCTAGGAGAGATGAATTTGTTTTGGGGGGTGGGGCATTTGAGCTGGGGGGATTTGGGGGGGGGCAAAGATTTGTGCTGAGAGAGGTGATTTCAGCATGGGGGCAAATTTATACTGGGAGGAGGGGGGGATTTATGCTTAGGGGTAAGCATGCAGATTAGTGCTCAGTGTTTTTGTGGGTAGGGGGGGGGGTTTGCTGACACATAATGCTCATACATCTTGAGGGGGGCACAGTTTGGCATGTTTGCCCTGGGCTCTAGATGACCTTGTCCCAGCACTGCCTAGGGGGACAAGTATTTTCTGTGACAAATAATTTAAATGTGATTTACATTTTAATAAGTTAAACATTCTATTGAAAAATATTTTAAGGTCTTCATCTGTCTTTTGACCTGCCAGACAGGTGCCCTGAATGTTAGTCATGAAACCCGCCCAATCGGCACCAAGAACGTCCATTGCCAAGAGGTCAAATAGTCTCAAAAATAGTTAAAATAAAAAAACAAATCAACTTATACAAATTCTTTAGGGGAGGCACTCAAAATAAAGAAAGCTATCCAATAAAGATACAGAAGCCACCACAAAATGCCAATGTGGGGCCACCAACTGTATCTTTGGATATATGTCTAGGGTTGGGGTTTGTTGTCCACCCAATCAGCAGCAAACATCAAGGAGTTTGCCTCAAGGTTGAGATCCCATGGTGGGGAAAAAGCAATAAGGGGAGGGGAAAAGAAGGTATGAGGGGGGAGAAAGGGGAGGGGAGAAGAGGGTAGAAGAAATAAGGGGGGAGGGAAGTGGGGGGGGGGGAGAGGCTGGGAGAAGGGTGAAAACAAAAAGTGCAGACCTCAGACACCAATGCAAAAATGTCTGTACTAACGGTAAGAAATAAACCCGCAAAATGACCAAAGACGCTCAGTGAAGCATAACCACTTGCCAACCGCAATACGAATATATACACTGCGGTTTGCAAGTGGTTTACCAGGATTATGGCTGAAGATTTGTTTTTTTTGCATCTGTGCTCGCCAGTGTTTCTTACCGATTCTGCCGGTTCGCCCAAGAAACGATCCAACAATGCCGCCGGCTGGCCACACAGGTGATCAAAGAGTAGATCCGCTTTGATTGCCTCTATGGCCTTGGAGGACGGGAGCGATGTCATGACGTCACTTCCAGTCCAGGCTGGAAGTAAACCAAGGTTTTTGTTTTGTTTTTTTTGTTTTTTTAAAGCAAAAGATCAAAAAAATAATAATTCTGATTTTTTGAAGGTAAAGGAGAGATTTGGGGTCTTTTTGTCCCCAGATCTCTCCATAAAGAGGTCCTGTCATCCTTATTTCTATTACAAGGGATGTTTACATTCCCTGTATTAGGAATAAAAATGAGCAAAAAAAATAAAAATTAAAGAAACAGTGTAAAAAAAAAAGTAAGCGCCCCCATCCCTCTGTGCTTGCGTAGAGCGACGAATGCAAATGTAAGTCACGCATGCATATGCAAACGGTGTTCGCACCACACATGTGAGGTATGGCTGCAAATGTTAGAGGTTGAGCAATGATTCTATTACTAGACCTCTGTAATTTCAGACCGGTAACCTGTAAAGGCGTTTAAAGCATCGTCTATGGAGATTTTAAGTGCCGTATTTTGTCGCCATTACACAAGCATGCGCAATTTTAAAGTGTGACATGTTAGGTATCTGTTTACTCAGTGTAATATCATCTTTCACATTTTACAAAAAATTGGGGAAAATATTTGTTTTTTTTATTTTTTGTATTCATCAAATTTTGCAAAAAACTGTGTTTGCAAAACAGCTGCATAAATACTGTGTAACATAAAAATTTGCAACAGTCGCCATTTTATTCCCTAGGGCAGGGGTGCCCAACCCTCTCATGTGGTCCGCCCCCTTCTGCATTGGGATAGCGGGTTGGCAAGCCCAGACCCTGGTTCCTGACCTGCCATCCCTGAGCATCAGTGTGAAGAATGGAGCTGGCACTAGAGTCAATGCTTCCTGTATAGGACTGGCTTCTGTCATAGCTGGAGTGATACCAAATGTACTCTGCCTATGACAGGAGCGATACAGGAAGCATCGGCTCTGCTCTCTACTGCAGCTGCATGCTTTCTCCAGTGCTGGCTCCTGTCACACTGATGTTCGGGGATGGCCAGCAGTACCACCCCTGGAGGACAGCCAGCAGCAGCCACCAGTCTGGGTGACAGCAGCAGCCAGCGATACCTGCAGGAATCCTGAGGAAGAAGTGAAGATTGAGGTCAGTTGAGGTGCAGGTACTGCAGTGCATCATTGTGAAAGCAGCCTTAGGCCCTTTTCACACGATCGGTTCGATCGGGTACTCCTTTCTGTTTTTCAGATGGACCCAATCAGACCCTCCATTCACTTCTATAGAATGGCGGATTTAAATGGACTTGTTCTTTTACACCCGCCTATCTGAAATCCGATTCACTTCAAACAAACAGAAGGGGATCTGTCCCCTTCTGTCTGGGTGGATTGGATCGCCCATAGAGCTGTGTCTGCTCTGCATACGCAGAGTGAAAACAGACCTGTCATCGGCCCGCTCTGCTAATTGTGGCCCGCTACCAAGTCGCTAAAGTGGTCCCTCGCTCCTCAAAAGGTTGGGCACCCCTGCCCTAGAGTCTCTGCAAAAAAAAAATTATAATGTTTGGGGGTTCTAAGTTATTTTCCAACAAAAAATATTGATTCAACCTGTTGTGGGCCCTCCAACGTAGATTTACTGTGGCAGGTTGGCCGCTCTGCGCCAGATCATGTACCTAGTACGTTATCTGGCACTTCCAGGTCTGGGGCGCGTATGCGCACCGCCAGCGACCTGCTCCCACTGTGATTGGACACAGCAGGAACCAATCAACGGGTTCGGCGGACATCCGGGAGATTGTCCAGGAGGAAGGCAGAACACGGATCTTCACATCCCCCACAGTTAGCAAGCACTCCTAGGGAACACAGTTAATCCTTTGATCGCCCCTTCCCTGCCAGTGTCATTAGTACAGTGACAGTGTATATTTTGTGGCACTGATCATTGTATTAGTGTCACTGGTCCCCAAAAAGTGTCAGTTAGGTGTCCGATTTGTCCACCGCAATATCGCAGTCCCGCTATAAGTCACTGATCGCCGCCATTACTAGTAAAAATATACCATAGTTTGTAGCCACTATACCTTTTGCGCAAACCAATCAATATACATGTATTGGGATATTTTTATTTTTTTTACCAAATATATGTAGCAGAATACATATTGGCCTAAATTTATGAACATATTTGATTCTTTACATTTTTTTATTAGGAATGTTTTATAGCAGAAGGTAAAAAATAAATATATATATATATATATTTTTTTTTTCAAAATTGTCGGCCTTTTTTTTGTATATAGCGCAAAAAACAAACAAACAAAAATTAAATGGTAAAGCCAAGAACCTTTTTGGTCTTTGTACATCTTCAAGATAATGTTATAAATGTATACTTTCGCACATTTCAGATAAAATGATGCTCTAATATTATAGGGAAATTGGTCGTCGGATAAAGCGAGCAGTATGCAATTGAAGGCTTCAACGCATAGTTTGGCGGAAGTCTGCCACAACAAAGATGGCGTCGGAGCGCTGACGCCGACGTGATGTCCTTTGGTCACGTGACAGCGTTAGGTTCCCGACAGGTCGGGGCCTTGACGCTGTGCGGCGGTGAAGATGGCTGCGTCCAAGGTGAAGCAGGACATGCCCCCACCAGGGGGATACGGCTCCGTGGATTATAAAAGGAACCTGCCTCGTCGGGGCTTTAGCGGTGGGTGTCTGGGAGCAAGGGTGGCGGGAGGAGAGTGTCCTGGCTTTCTCATCTTCTAGACTCAGGCTGGTTACTAAGGACAGGGGAAATGTTTCTGTTATTAGCTGTGGTTTTCTGTGCTGTATTTTGGTAATGGTGACTGGAATCTGCCATGGTCAGCACAGACACTTGTATGTCTTTCATTAGGCTGCTTCCACACCCGAATGTGACCGAAATACTTGTTTCTGTTTGCAAATGTCTGGGAAAAACATACCAGTTCCATTATTTCTTAATGGCACCCCAGACGTGGCTAGCAGAATGTGCTACATGGGTGTGTTTGCTGTGCAACTGGCAGACCATTGAAGTCATTCGCCTGGCGAGAAATGCATCACGCAAAACGGGGTGCTTTGCTGTAATCGGATGTGCACGTAGCCTTAAAGGGGTTGTAAACCCTCGTGTCCGCCCCTCTCCCCCCCCCCCCCCCCCCCCCCGGGTTACCTACCTGAGCCCTGGAACTTCACCTGGTGGAGACACGCTTTCTCTCTGCCAGGGGTTCTCGGTTCTTGATTGGATAGATTAATAGCAGCGCAGCCATTGGCTCCCGCTGCTGTCAATCAAATCCCATAACGCAGGGGCAGGGCCGAGTCCTGCATTTGTGTCTATGGACGCAAATGCTGGGCTTGGGGGGCGCGCCCTCAAGGTAACCCCCCGGGAGAGCGCTTCTCCTAGGGGGTTATCTGATATATGGAGAGTGATGGATGAAGGGCGCGTGATCAAGCTCACATCAAAACATATAAAATTTATTTCAGAGGAAATAAAGAGCAAATAAAAGCAATTGAATAATACCAATACTACGTATCATGCAAACAGGTGACAAAATGTAAAAGACATGAAAAATTAAAAATGGGTTAAAAATATCATGAGCCCATGTTAAGGCGGGTGTTTAGAGTTGGCTAACGCGTTTCGAGGATAACCTCTTCATCAGAGCCTATTGAGAACCAGGGTGCAGTCTCTATATGCCAGTAGGCCAAAATATGTACATCAACATGATGGCTAGTTGGAAAAAATGGCCTGAAATGGAAGATGCGATTTTCTGTGTTCCATACCAGTCCACGTTCAAGCGTTCTATGTGATAATAGATGGTGTGTGGGTTCTCCTTTAAGTTTGTAGAGAAATGGTTATGGGGTGGTGTGGACCTGTCACGGGCTGGGTGGAGGGGAGATCTTTGGACCTGTATACTCCTGGGAAGGTGCTGTCCAGTAAATGGAGGATGGAGGGGGGTGAAGGTCTCATGAGAGAATGCTGCAGCCGTGTGTGTCCGCAGCAGTCTCTCTGTCCCACCTGAGACAGAGAGACTGCTGCGGACACACACGGCTGCAGCATTCTCTCATGAGACCTTCACCCCCCTCCATCCTCCATTTACTGGACAGCACCTTCCCAGGAGTATACAGGTCCAAAGATCTCCCCTCCACCCAGCCCGTGACAGGTCCACACCACCCCATAACCATTTCTCTACAAACTTAAAGGAGAACCCACACACCATCTATTATCACATAGAACGCTTGAACGTGGACTGGTATGGAACACAGAAAATCGCATCTTCCATTTCAGGCCGTTTTTTCCAACTAGCCATCATGTTGATGTACATATTTTGGCCTACTGGCATATAGAGACTGCACCCTGGTTCTCAATAGGCTCTGATGAAGAGGTTATCCTCGAAACGCGTTAGCCAACTCTAAACACCCGCCTTAACATGGGCTCATGATATTTTTAACCCATTTTTAATTTTTCATGTCTTTTACATTTTGTCACCTGTTTGCATGATACGTAGTATTGGTATTATTCAATTGCTTTTATTTGCTCTTTATTTCCTCTGAAATAAATTTTATATGTTTTGATGTGAGCTTGATCACGCGCCCTTCATCCATCACTCTCCATATAGCCTTACCTGACCACCCCGGGGTCAATCTCTGGGCAGCGGGACATGCAATACCATCTCTTCTAGCTTTGCTACAGTTCACAGTACTACTCTTCTCAAACCCAATCAGACCCTCACAAGCGCAGGAGTAATTTTTTCCTTGTCCACAATCTACTCGGTTATCTGATGTGGGGAGGAGCTGCGAGAGCTGCCGAAGGACCAAAGAAGTCTGTGTTCAGGGCCACTCTGTGCAAAATGAACTGCACAGTGGAGGTAAGTATAACATGTTTGTTATTTAAAAAAAAAAAAAAGCGAAACAACACGAACCTTTACAATCACTTTAAAAACTAAAATTAATAGTAACACCTTAGCTTACTAAAGTGTAACTTAGGCCCGCTTTTGCACTGGTGTGCGTTAAAGTGGTTGTAAACCCTTACAAACCACTTTTCACTACAGGTAAGCCTATAATAAGGCTTACCTGTAGCTACCTCGGATACCCCCTGTATTTGCATGTGCCGACATCATCGGCATGAGCATACTGAAGCAATGGCACGTTCATGCCGTTACCGGCGGCTCCTGCGCCTGAGTGACATCATCGTGGCTCCGGTCAATCACAGCACCGGAAGCAACTCCGGGAGACATGTCGCCGGCCGGAGCTGTGTACTAGGAAAGCTGTGGGGGCTTCAATGTAAGGTGCGGGTGCAGTTTTTGGAAAGGCTTAGGGACTTTTCTTTCCTGCAGCAGAACGCATTGCGTGTTGTAGACTTCAATGGACGCGCACCATAAACACAAGTGTAATATTTTTGTATGTGTTTTCTGTGTTTTTAAAAAAATTTTTTTGCTAATAGGAAATTATGACCGTTCTGTTCATGGAGTACAACTTTGATGCGACTTTACACTCTGGCACTCAAGTAACATCAAATCTTTGTGTCCAAAGTCACAGGTTTGGGTTAAATATTAAGGTTAAAGAGGAACTGCAGTCTGCTCACATAATTTGTAATAAACATCTTTGCCATTCTGAAGCTTCCCTCCAACCACTTTGTATATTTTATATATACTGTGATTCTGTACTTACTAAGTCTGGCTGTAGACATTTTAACTGTGGGCAGCTGAAGCTGCTGCCTGTTCACTTCCTGGATTTACACAGAGGCACAACTCCAGCTCTACATCTCTCATTGGCCCTCTTATGACTCATCGCCCCTACCTTCCTGACAAGCTCTCATAAGAGAGAGAGAGGGAGCTGTGCATGATGTCATAAGCCTAGGCTTTTTACCAGACAAACAGGAAGTGGGCTGTATAAAGTATTTACTGGCAGAAAATAAATGTTTTACTATCCAAAGTTAAAACAACAAGGGCAGAAGATTTAATAGATGGAAAGATGAAAAAATGACTAGGGCTACGTTTCCACTATAGCGACCACAAAGTTGTGCAATTTAGGGTGCGACTTTGATGCAACTTTATAGTCTCAAAGTTGCATCAAAAGTCGCATCAAAGTAGTGCATGAACCTTCTCAAAGTGGCAGCAACTTTAAGTCGCATAGATGGAAACGGTGCTATTAATATCAATAGGCTGTGACTTCTCATGTGACTGTGTCCAAAGTTGCATGACAAGTCGCACTAGTGGAAATGGAGCCTTAAGGTCCGCTTTAAGGGCTAGAGTTAGTGTTCCAAATCCTCTTTAGTTTATAAAATTAAAATAACAAACATGATCTACTTACCTGCTCTGTGCAATGGTTATGCACAGAGCAGCCCCGATCCTCTTCTTCTGGGGTCCCCACGCCAGCACTCAAGGCCCCTCCTCTAAAGCAGGTGTGCTACACTTTCAAGAGTCCAGCATACTGTATCTTTGCTAGTTTTTCAAAAGCGCACCAAAAAGGCACCTTCTATTGTAAGTCAATGGGAATGCATCAAAATCGCATCAGTGTTGAAAGGTCCCTGAAGGCAAAACTTTTTTGGATAGAGTGGAAAGGGATTAAAACATCTGTCAGGTTTTTATTGCTGTCTTTGCCCCCCGTTTCACCTTCTGTACTTGTCCTGCTTACTGTTATCACCGAAAGCAAAAGAAAATTCCATATTTTGTGCTGTCCTCTAGAACAGGAATAGTGACGATATCTTCCAATGGGGACACTAGTTCTGGTGACCTTGGGGACAATCGGGTATTCCTACACTTTAGTGGGATTTTCTCTCACTTTCTGTCTTGGCTATGGGACAGGAAGTGAAGGGAAATCTCCCCAATGGGACACAGATGGATACAAAACAACTGATGGGTTTTAACCCTCTTACTCCATCCAAAATGGGGGGGGGGTTATGCCTTTTGTCCAACTTTCAGGCTGGTGCTTTTTTTTTTTTTTTATTGAAATCATGGAAAATGCATCGAAACAGCTGTTGGCAGCCAAGACACATATTGTGGCACATGAATATTCATTATGACACGCACTGTGAGATTCAAAACATGTGACAACGCTTTAAAATGTTTAATGCATTATGACACCTTAAAAGCTTAAGTTCAGATTCCTAAAGCAGAACTTGACCTAATTTTACATGGTCCTCTCTCCTGCATCCTATGCCCAATATTAAAAATAATATTTTGTAATATTTCTTGACATTGGCCTAGGCCAAAATGACACCTCAGCCCCTCTCTGCATGCAACATCTCACAAACTGTCTCCTGGAATGTGTGACAAAGCCATACCAGGTGCCATTTGTGAGATGTTGCGCGGTCGCACACACACCCTCTGCAGGGTCTGTGGCAGAGAGGTGCAGTGTGTCTGCGCATGTATAGGGGCTCTTGTAAACAGACCAAGGGCATCTCTACCAAGTCCCATAGACCTGGCAGAGCCTCGCGGTGTGTCTGTGCATGCATCAGTTATCAATTAAAGATTGCGGCACTGGAGAAGAGGGGTGATGGGAGAGCTTTTGTTTCAATCAACACAACACTGGACACCCTAGTGCCCTCGTGACCATATGGTTGGGATCTTTCCTGAGCCTGGACCAGCTGAGTGATGTCAGCCAACTGCAGGCTTTAGCCCGCTGTTGGCTTTAAACGGGTCACAGGAATGTAGAACTAGTGTAGCTTTGGCTATATTTCTCCATTAACCTCCTGTTGACTGCGAGCAGGTGGCGGGTGCAGGCTTGGCAACGTACATGCGTTTGGCAGCAGATTTCAGCCAATGAAGGGGGTAAAACCTTCCGGAAGCCCACAGCTTCATTCCAGCCCGCCGCCGGAGGCAGCTGATTGGTCACGGGAGGCCCGGTAAGAGCGGCGGGAGGGGGGGACGTCCCCTCCCGTATAACAGCCGAGCGGCTTTTTGCCGCATCGGTTGTTATATCTGAATAGCCGATCGCCCGATGTAAACAGCAGTACCGGGATGATGCCTGCAGCTGCGGGCATCATCCCGGTATAACCCCGGAAAGCCGAGTACGCACATCTACCACCAAAAGAAAGCTCTATTTGTGTGAAAAAAAAGGACAAAAATTTCATATGGGTACAGTGTTGCATGACTGAGTAATTGTCATTCAAAGTGTGAGAGCACCGAAAGCTGAAAATTGGTCTGGTTAGAAAGGGGGTTTAAGTGCCCAGTGGTCAAGTGGTTAATGAGGAAAAAAATGAACTTAAATGATTTTCGCAAATGGCTGCAATATAACAAAGAGTGAAAAATTTAAGGGGGTCTGAATACTTTCTGTCCCCACTGTATGTGGAATTGCACCCCAAAATACATTTTGCTGCTTCTCCTGAGTTCGGGGATACCACATGTGTGGGACTTTTTGGGAGCCTAGCCGCGTACAGGGCCATGAAAACCAAGCACCACCTTCAGGATTTCTAAGGGCGTAACACTCGCTACCTGACACAGTTTTGAAGACAATAAAATGCCAAGATGGCACAACCCCCCCCCCCAAATGACCCTATTTTGGAAAGTAGACACCCCAAGCTATTTGCTGAGAGGTATGTGAGTATTTTGCAGCTCTCATTTTGTTTTTGAAAATGAAGAAAGAAAAGAAAAATGTATTTTTTTTTTTTTTTTCATTTTTCAATTTTCAAAACTTTGTGACAAAAAGCGAGGTCTGCAAAATACTCACCATACCTCTCAGCAAATAGCTTGGGGTGTCTACTTTCCAAAATGGGATCATTTGGGGGGGGGGGGGGGGGGTTGTGTGCCATCTGGGCATTCCATGGCCTCTGAAACTGTGATAGGTAGTGAGGAGTGAAATAAAAAATGTATACCCTTGGAAAGCCTGAAGGCGGTGCTTGGTTTTCTGGGGCCCCGTACGTGGCTAGGCTCCCAAAAAGTCTCACACGTGAGAAGATCTCTCCTCTGCCCTCAAAGCATCTGACCACACCAAGATCGGTGCGATAAAATGCTTTCCCAATTTCCCAATGGCGCTGTTTACATCCGGCAAGTCATGAAATGCTTGTAGCTTCCAGTTTCTTAGGCCATAGAGATGATTGGAGCCGTTCTGGTCTCTGATCGGCTCTATGGTCAGCTGGCGGAACCACCGGCTGCATTCTCAGGTTCCCTGTTGGGACAGGAGAGCCAGAGAAAACCATGGAAGACCATGGGGAGGGGGGCCTCTAGGATTGCTTTTACATGAAAGCCAACCGCTGGCTGAAAAGAATGATACCTAAACCTGCAGGCATCGTTCTGGTATAACCACTCAAAGTCCAGCAACATACCAGTACGTTGCTGGTCCTTGTTGGGCATATATTGTTTTTTTTTTTTCATGCAGCCTGTGGGCTGAACGAAAAAAAGACATTGGTGGGTATGCCCACCATTAGAATACCTCCCTTCATCCACCCACTTCTAATGATGGGCGTACATGCACCATTTTGTTTTTAACTGGTGGTCAAATCACCTCCTACAGCGCTGGAGTCATGGCTTTATATATTGTGGGAGCAAACGCTGTTGCTGTCAAGATAAATAAATCCGCGCTGCAACTGAATGGCGTACCTGCTAAGCAAATTATGGTTAACAATAAAACAAAGTAACATTACAGTATAACAGTAAGACTTACCATACCTGCAAAGCAAACAAAAAAAATAGTAAAAAATAAAACTAAAAAAATATAAAATACATTTTTTTTAACGCAATCTGTGATAGAGAGCAAGTTGCTCCTCCACCCCTGCTGCCCCCATGCTTCGGCATATATGCTCTTTTTTTTTAACTGTGGTGGTGAAATCACCTCCTACAGCGCTGGAGTCATGGCTTTATGTATCGTGGGAGCAAACGCTGTTGCTGTCAAGATAAAAAAAAATCCGCGCTGTAGCTGAATGGTGTACCTAAAAACAAAGAAATGGTTAACAATAAAACACAGTAAACAGTAAAGTATAAAAAAAATACATACCTGAAAAGCAAACATGATAAAACATAATAACAATAAAACATTGCAGAATAGAATATAGTAAAAAAGAGCAGAACAATAGAGAGAGAACAATAAAACAACTATTTTTGGTTTTTTAATTTTATATAATTTTTTTTTTTTTTTTTTACACTTTTATTTGTAACTGTAACGGTTCGGTTCCAGGTTCGGGTCTCTCAAAATGCGATGGCCTCTTGGGAGACCCTGTGAAAGTGTGCCTAATCTGTGCAGTGCTGTCCCCTACGCTAATACTCCACTAGTGTATGGTAGCGTTCAAAACATTCACCAATGCAAAGATCAGGATTGTCAGGGCTGGAGGGACAATAAGGGCCCTTTCACACTGGGGCGGTTTGCAGGCGCTATTGCGCTAATAGCGCCTGCAAACCGATCCGCAACAGCCGCTGCTGTCTCTCCAGTGTGAAAGCCCCGTGGGCTTTCACACTGGAGCGGTGCGCTAGCAGGACGGGAAAAAAAGTCCTGCTAGCAGCATCTTCGGAGCGGTGAAAGAGCGGAGTATACACCGCTCCTTCACTGCTCCTGCCCATTGAAATCAATGGGACAGCGCGGCTATACCGCCGGCAAAGCGCCTCTGCAGGGGTGCTTTGTGGTGGTTTTTAACCCTTTTCGGCCGCTAGCGGGGGTAAAACCGCCCCTGCTATCGGCCGAATACCGATGGCAAAGCGCCGCTTACAATAGCGGCCCTTTACCGCCGATGCCGCCCCAGAGTGAAAGGGGCCTAATAGCAGGTGTCACGCCTAATATCCGCGCTTGCTACAGACACGACATCTTCTTTGGGGGGCTCGTTGGGTAGGGGAACTTGGGAGGACATACGGATAATGCCGCTCATGCAGCCGGCTTACTGCATTTGGATTGGGAAGGTGAGGTGGAGCACCGTCTGGAAACAGAAGGGCTCCGACGATCTCTTCCTGGAATTTAAGGAAGGATCCAGTCCGTCCTGAAGCTCTGTATAGCACATGAGCAGTCAGCAAAGCCAATTGAAATAAGTATACAGACACTTTTTTTGTACCAGCATCTGGCCTTACGGGCAACTAGGCGCCGCTGCCAACAACTGGACGTTGAGGTCCACCCCTCCCATATTTTGGTTATATTCGTGGACACAGAGGGTTTTCTCCACAACACCAGTCGCCGTAGGAATTTGGACCATCGTGTCTGCATGAAGGGAGGACAGAATGAAAACATTCTTATTATCCCTCCACTTCACAGCGAGCAAGTTATTGCATTTCAAGTAGGTTCTCTCCCCCAGCCTAAGACTGGAATCTACAAACCGCTGGGGAAAGCCCCGGCGATTAGATCGCACGGTGCCACATGCGCCAATCTGATGATCAAACACATGACTAAAAAGTGGCACGCTCGTGTAATTGTCCACATACAAATGGTACCCCTGTCCGAATAAGGGTTACACCAAGTCCCACACAATCTTGCCAGCGCTCTCTATGTAATCTGGGCAATTCGGCGGCTCTACGTGACTATCTCTTCCCTTGTAAACCATAAAACTATATGTATAGCCTGTGGCCCTGTCACAGAGCTTGTACATCTTGACCCTGTATCTGGCACGCTTGCTGGGAAGATACTGTTTGAAAAAAAAGCGTCCAGAAAACTTAATCAGGGACTCATCAACGCAGACAACTTGATGGGGAGTAAACAAGGCTGCAAAATGTTGGTTGAAGTGGTTTACGAGGGTCCGAATTTTGTAGAGCTGATCGTATCCAGGGTCTCCACGAGGACGACAGAGTTCATTGTTGAAATGCATGAACCACAAGATCTGCTCATATCGTGCCATGGTCATGGAGGCAGAGAACATATGGTGAATTGGGTCAGCGGACCAATTTGACCGCAACGTACTTATTTTAACTAGGCCCAGAAAGGTCTTAAATTCGGAAACCGTAATTGGTTTCCAATCTCTGGCAAGGGACGACTGGGGATTAGCGGTGATGAATTGACCAGCATACAAATTACTCTGGTCCACAATAGATCTATAGAGATCTTCCGTGAAAAACAGTGAATAAAAATCAAGTGACATAAAATCAACTGTTTCCACCTGAATTCCGGGTTGGCCAGTGAATGGGGGGGAAGTACGGGTGCTGCAGAAGTGGTGGGCTCCCAACTAGGATTGGCAAATTCTGCAGGAAGGACACTATGGGCACGACATGTCTGTCTGTCTTCTTGGTGGCAGCAGGACACTACTTGTGCTTGCCATCTCGCCAGCTTGAACTGCACTTATGGGACTCGCCACGTCACCATGTGATACTGCAGTGCTGGATGTACGACCAGGGTGTACTAGGCCGCTGGTGCTTGCCAGTTCACCAGAAGGATGAGCGGCACTAGTACTTCTCTGCTCCGTACGAGAGCCCTGCGGTTCTTGCACCTCAACAACAGCAGAAGAAGATCGGGGTCTGGTACGCCTGACCTTGGCAGGGACCACAACTCCGTCGTCAGAGCTATCTGTCATGGAGCCGCTGTCGTCTACAGGATCGTATTCTGAGCCTGAATCTAATAGATGAGTGACTTCCTCTTCACTATCTGTCATGCTGAGAAACGTGTATGACTCTTCGCTACTGTACCGTCGATTTGCCATTTTGGGCTCTAAATTTACTGGTACAGTAGTGAGACTCGCAGGTAAAAAAGCTCCTAGGCTGTCAGCAACTGTATCAAACTCTACCAAAAGATCTGTTAGCGATCGCAGGGATCAGGCCTGACTCTGCGAACGCTGCAGTTATGTGTTTAGTGTTTTGTAAGTGACAGTGATCGATCGATACTACACTTGGGTGGGCTGGGCTGGGCGGAGGGGCAAAACGCAGGTGCTAGCAGGTATCTGAGCTGATCCCGCTAACACTGCGTTTTTGGGAACCTTAAACTGCTGGGACGCTAGTATAGATCTGATCAGATATTGATCCGTTCAGACACTATACCACTAAGGAAGCTGTATGCTGCATGCGTGGGTGTTAGCGGTACTGGAACTAATTTGATGCTGCCTGGGGTGACGCTGACCCTAAAACCTAACTGATATCACCCGCCAGGCGATCAGGGTGTTAATTCTATATTGGGTAATAAACGGCGGGTATAAAAAAACAACCTAACCAGCGTCACCCTAACACTTATACGGTGATCACTGGTGAAAAAGTGTGGGGGTACCTGACGCTATAAAAAGCTGATGGTGAGCCTAAATAACTAACAGGCTAACTAGCGTCACCCGTGACACTTATACAGCGATCAGAAAAATGATTGATTAGTGACACTGGCGACAGGGTGAAAGGGTTAACTGGGGGGGGGGGGTCAAGGGGTTAAACCTTTCTTAGGGGGTACCCTAGACCTAAAGGGGCCTACCACTAATTGCCCTAACACTTAAAACAGTCACAAAATGACACCAATACAGTGATCAGTAAAAAAATAAAAACTGCTATTGGTGTCACTGTGACGGGGGGAGATTGGGGGGTAATTTATGTGCCTATGTATACTAGTGTTAGTGTGCTGTTGGTGCAAACTCACAGTGATGTCTTCTCTCCTCGTGCTCCGGACGAAAAGACCGACACAAGGAGAGATGACATCACTTCTTCTGTTTCTGTTTACATTTCATTAGCAGAGGAAGCTTCCCATTCTGCAGGAACGATCTTGAGGGGGTGGCCATGAATTAGTGGCCTCCCCCTCAGGATGGATCGCTCCTGCAATGATGCCGACCGTCTCGGGCATCGGGGGGTGGGAGGGGAGTAACGTACGGGTACGTTACTCTGCCTGCTCGTGCCATTCTGCCGACATATATCATCATGAGGCGGTCGGCAAGTGGTTAAAGTTGTTGTAAATCCTCCCATATACCCAGTAAAATGAATAGCCTCAGATGATGCACAGAGATGAAACAAATCCTCCTACATAGGTTTTACTTGTTTATTTGTGGTCTTCTCTTCTCTACACCCCTTCAAAAGGGACAGATCATGTTAAAAATCTTTCTTTATCTGTCAGGAGCACAGAGGATGAGGCGGAGAGGCTGCAGTTACACAGTGTGTGAGAGCTAATTGGGGAAAGGAACACCCCCCCCCCCCCCCCCCCACACACACACACACACACCAGACAAACTGTGTTGTGAATAGACAATCTGTGTGCTAAGCTCCCTCCCCTAAACAAATTTATCTTGTATGTTGGGAAAATTTCTCAGAAGTGACTCATGCTGATAACCGAGTAATAAAGCACCAGAGAGAAACGACACTTGGAGCTTTGGAGAGAGATAAGTAAACACTACAGATTTACATTATGTGCTTTGCTCAGATTCCATTACTAAGGTTTACAGCACACTTTAACTTATTCACAAGTCAAAACTATGTGCCATCCTCTGTCAGGTCTAATTTCTTGTACCATTTACTGATTCTAGCAACTTGAAAAGGCGTTTAGATCCTGTGTTCAAACTGGGCATAGGATTGAAGAAACTCCATGGGGGTTAATTTTAAGATCAACATACTGTACATACTTTTTATTTAGCTATCTTGCTTGCACTTAAAGTGGAACTTCAGCCATAACCTAACTAACTCTAAACCTACTTGCAGCCACATCATAATCTAATCCATCTAACCCTGTGAAGAAGAAATCTCTATATATACCTTTTCTGAAGCTGATCCAGTCCCATCTCCAACAGCGGATACTGTGTGTAGGAGAGAACCGACAATGTCTGGGAAATGACGTCACAGGGTTACTATGGGGCTTCTGTTGTCAGCTGCCTCTCCTGCACATGCCTACACACTGAAGCTGCCACTTTAGCGTGGGACCAAACCATAGCGGCTGCAGAACAGGTACTGTAGGTATAGAGATTTCTTCTTTACAGGGTCAGATAGATTAGGTTAAGACCCCTTTCACACTGGGGCGGTTTGCAGGCGTTATTGCGCTAAAAATAGTGCCTGCAAACCGCCCCTAAACAGCCTCCGCTGTTTGTTCAGTGTGAAAGCCCGAGGGCTTTCACACTGAAGCGGTGCGCTGGCAGGACGGTAAAAAAAGTCCTGCAAGCCGCATCTTTGGAGCGGTGAAGGAGCGGTGTATTCACCGCTTCTGCCCATTGAAATCAATGGGACAGCGCGGCTATACCGCGGCTATAGCCGCGCTGTACGAGGGGTTTTAACCCTTTTTCGGCCGCCAGCAAGGGGTTAAAACCGCACCGCTAGCGGCCGAATACCGCGGTAAAAACGCTAAAAATAGCGCTGTTTTACCGCCGACGCCCCCTACCGCCTCAGTGTGAAAGGGGCCTTAGAATGTGACTGAGAGTAGCTTTAGAGTAAGACCCCTTTCACACTGGAGGCGTTTTTCAGGTGCTTTAGCGCTAAAAATAGCACCTGTAAAGCTCCTGAAAAAAGCCTCATCTGCATTCCCAGTGTGAAAGCCCGAGTGCTTTCACACTGGCGTGCTGCGCTGGCAGGACGTCAAAAAAAAAAAAAAAGTCTTGCAAGCAGCTTCTTTGAGGCGCTTTAGGAGTGGTGTATACACCACTCCTAAAGCACCCCTGCCCATGGAAATCAATAGGCAACACCTCGTCAGCGTCGCTTTGCATTGCCCTTTAACCCTTTATTCAGCCGCTAGCGTGGGTCAAAAGCGCCCCGCTAGCGCCCAAAAAGTGCAGCAAAAAGGACCGTAAAGCGCAGCTAAAACTAGCAGCGTTTTACCACTGATGCCCGGGCGCTGGCAGTGTGAAAGGGCTGTTAGTTTTTGGCTGACTTCTACTTTAACCACTTGCCGTTCGCGCTATAGCCGAAAAACAGCTGCAGCGCGAACTTAATTTGCGGGGAGGGCATCCATGGACGTCCTCCCGTGTTTGAGCGACCTGCTCGCCCTGTGATCAGCGAGTCTATGAGACTCGGCTGATCACAGATCGGAGTAAGGGGTCGATCCCGACCCCCTACCACGTGATCAGCTGTCAGCCAATGACAGCTGATCATGTGATGTAAACAGAGGCGGTAATCGGCTATTTTTTCTCCTCTCGCTGGTAGCGTAAGGAGGAAAAAAAAGCCGATCACCGGTGGCTGCAAGAGGGACATCGGTCCCGATCGTGGAGAGCCTCTGCATAGGCTTCTGTGCCCACCAGCGCCACCTACTAGTGCCCACAGTGTCACCCATCAGTGCCGCCTATAAATCACCAATCAGTGCGTCATCACCAGTGCTGCCTATCAATACCAGTGCCCGTCAGTTGTGCCCATCAGTGCAGCCTCCTCAGCGAATATCAATTAAGGAGAAAAATTGCCCGTTTACAAAATTTTATAACAAACTATGAAACATGTTTTTTTTATTTCTGTCTTATTTTGTTTGTAAAAAAATAAAAATATGTGATTAAATACCACCAAAAGAAAGCTCTATTTGTGTGAAAAAAATGCTAAAAATTTCATTTGAGTACAGTATAGCATGACCGTGCAATTGTCATTCAAAGTGTGACAGCGCTAAAAGCTAAAATTGGTCTTAGCAGGAGGGGGGTTTAAGTGCCCAGTAAGCAAGAGGTTAAGCCTAAATGGCCATCTTGAAAAAAAAATGCAAAAGAGTTCTGTCACTTGTACCAGGCGTATCTTTTACTGAAGCAATATGGTTAGAGGTTTTTCCACTTAATGCCCAATCTGGACACCTAATGCCTCGTTTCCACCGAGCGGATCGGTTTGGAAGGCCTAGAATGGTGCGGCCTATTCAGGCGAGCGTTTCCACTGCAAGTCGGACCGACAGGGGCCATACGTGGGTTTAGAAAAAAATGGCGTCACACGTCCACCAATCAGTGTAATGTATCGTAGCTCCGCCCTAACTGAACCGTTCCATTTTCTATGGCCCCACATCTGAAGCAGGACCCTGAATGGAACGGTTCTGTTGTATTTGCCGCTTTCATAATGGAAACACCCAAAATAGCGTACCGAACCGAACCGATCTGCTCAGTGGAAACGAGGCATTATTGAGATGCTTGCTTATAGAATGCAAGCATATACTTTCATCAGAAAACGTTCTTGCCCATTTGGGTGTAATATTTTGTCTAAAGGGTTATATAATATTGTAAATACTGTCTCCTTTTTTGCAGGTTATACTATGTTTGCTATGGGTATAGGAGTCATGATGTTTGGACTTTGGAGCATTGCCAAGTGGAATAGAGAAAGGAGGTATCTGAAATTCTGTGGACTGCTGAATCTTTAAACTAAAATGTATGCTTTATTATATGCATGCTCGGAGTCCCATTTACAGTCAGAAAATTAAAACAATGCAACCAACAGAAATAGCACATACAGGGGTAAACACAATACAATTATTTAATAAATGGAATACTCAGGAGATATTTAGGAAGAAAACACAGAAACCAAGCGGGTGTCCATAGAGCTAAAACGTGGATATGAGATAGCTGAATGAATTTGGGAGAGTCTAAGCACGATATAGTAATGTCGTGCTTTTATACGGCTGACTCAGTCCCTGGATGTCATCTTATTTTCCATTTCCCTAAGGCTTTATGTACACGGGACGTATTTACAACCTCTCCTGAACGATTTAACTTGACAGATAGTAACTCACGTTTAAAACGTCCGTTTTGCCACATTTACATGCCGCGTTTGAGCTTAGAAGCATTTTGAATTTTTTTTTTTTTTTTTTTAAATTGCCAAAAATGAAAAACGCCTGTAAACGAAACGTGGCTAAACACGAGTTACCGCGTTTAGCCACTTTTAGAAGCGATTGACGCTTGAAATGCCTCTAAACTCCGCTTCTGAACCCATTTTTTTTTTTTTGCTTTCTTAAAGAAGCCTCTAAACTCAACTGCCTAGAAACGACCCTGAGTACATTTACTGATAAGAGAACATAGAGGAGAGTTCAGGAGCAGTTGGAAAAAAAAGGCCCAATTGCTCCTAAATGTCCGTTTTACCAGAAGCAGTGTACACGAGGCCTAATTCTCTTTCAGGACAGCAAACGTAGAGATTATTGGTTCCTCCCTCTACAGGAAACAAGCAGAAAAAAAAGACTAATGGACCATAATACTGCTGTGCATATTACCTCTCTGTGAGTCAAAAGTGAAATTAGTTTTTTTAGTCCTATTTGCAGTTGTGATGCAAATGGGTGCATATGCCCCATTCTGAATCTTAAAGCACTCTGTCTGCATCTGTGTACAGTAGGTCTGCATGTAATCTACAAGGTCATTCATTGTTTTGTTTTTTTTCCATCTGGGGAGACTTTTGGCCCTCTGTGGACACAAGGATGTCTACTTGCATGTCCCCTTCTTTTTATCGAATCTACACTAGTAACACTACTAGGTGCTTCCCTTTTTGATATGTTCACTGCACCTCAGATGTTCACCTAGATATTAGCTCTTGTGTCCACAGGGCATCCACTTAGCATACCTGGATGATCTTCTAGGGCAGTGGTTCTCACTTCTATCCTCAGGACCCAGTAACAGGCCAGATTTTAAGTATTACCTTGGAGAGATGCAGACTAGAATACTGCAATCGCTGAGCAGCAAATGATATTGCCTGTGATGTATTTTAGTTATCTTGCAAACCTGGCCTGTTAGTTGGTCCTGAGGACAGGAGTTGAGAACCACTGTTCTAGGGGAACAATCAGAAAAGATTTTGTCACTTTAAATCCAACAGACTGTTCAGACTCAACAGAGCATTGTTGGATTCTGACCCTTCAGAGGTTGCGTTGGAACCTACTCGCTGCTTTGAGTTTCTGGATCTCCATTTATATACTAGTCAGTCTGGATAATCCATATTCGGACTGTGCTGTCCAATCTCGCCACTGCATGAGGGTTCGGGGAATAATGGTTGACTTATTTGAGGCAGTTCTGCATCCCTAATTCTACTTCAGACTATCACAATTCAACATTCTTGCTGCATGGGACAAGAAACCACAATCTCGGGACCTACAGATACACCTGACACCCAGGCCCAGGTTTTCTTTGGCCCGATGGCCGAGGAATCCAGCTCTGGAGTTGAAGGGGAATCTTCCTCCTTTAGGTCTGAAAGATTCTCACAAAAGATGTCAGTCTGACTGGCTGGGGAAAAGTCATTGGATACCCCTTTGGTGCCTGGGTCTTGGTCTCAAGAAGAAACTTGTCTCCAGATCAACATACTGGAGCTAGGGGTCATTTTGGTTATCTCTTCAACACTTATCCTCTCAACTGCAAAGTCATCCAATCCCGATTTAGTGCCACAGCTCCTCCCTCATCTGCTCAGTTTTTAACCTGGTGATCTGGCCAGCAACACATTATTAGCGTGTGCCCACTCTGGATGAATAAGCACAAATGAACAAAAGACAGCAGCATTTCCAGTCTTGGGGGATGGTAGTGTTTAAATATACTAGCAGATTAAAATACACTAACCAATTGAAGCCAAACTCCAGTTTACACTTTATAATCAGTTATAGAAAACCGTTTTTTGTTTTCCTTTTTGGGTTAATCCTTTTATATAAATAAAGCTAATCATGTTGGGGTTCTTTCTTACAGGCAGTCCGCCCGACGGACTCCGCTTTGCTCAGCGGGGATCGATCCGCTGACCCTCGCTGAGCAGGTGGATGACAGGCCCGTCTCTGCCCACTGCTCAGAAACTGACCTGTCAGAGCCCCACTCTCCTCTATAGGAAGATCGGATGTCCGTTATTATCCAATCCACCAGAGAGATGGGAAAATGGGGTCTTCATCCGTCTGGATATCACGGACAGGATCGGATATCGGTGGATGTCAGCGGACATGTCACCGCTGACATCTGCCGCTCCATAGAGGTGAAAGGAGTGTCCAATCAGGTCCTCCTGAAAAACTGACAGGCGGACCTGATCGGAAAGCCTGTGTGAAAGGGGCCTAAAGTACTCCTGCTAGTGTTTTAAATTTTGTCTCATCCATGTGAACTGATACATCTTAAAGGGAGCTTGTTCTTTTGAAAAACAGACTTACTGGCTGAATCACCAGATGAAAATGAAGGGGAAAAAATCCTAAAAAATACAATGAATGCAGCCATAACATCTAAGAATTGTTAAGCTGCAATAAAATGTTTTTGGGTTTACTACTGCTTAAACAGCATGGCTGTTGAAACCTGAGTTCCGTGAGTTAGCAGCCTGTCCAGTTCTGTCATTTTTTACGCTCCTCTAATTTAAGAAATCTACCACTTGCATGGTCTATCCCGGTGTAGCGCTCTTGGTGTGGGGCAATGAAATTCTACCCAAGAAACCTAGGATCTCAGCCTGGTTCTTTTTGGCTCTTCTAAAACTGACCTTTTGAGAGATATTCCTCTGTCAACACTCATCCACAGGGTTGCTTCTGCATTGCCATTACTTCTGCAGGGCGAGTTCTGAGTTGGCGTCCCCTTTCTTGTTCTACATGGTATTGAGCCCTACGTCGCTTTTTTGGTTACAGTGGTTTTCTCCTTTCACATTAATTAGGATTTTGTACTTTCTTCCCTCTGTCCTGCTACTTTTTCTCCATTGTACTGGATGTTGTATGAGCTGTTCAAGTCTTCCTCAGGAATGACTTCACTTTCTTTTCATCATATCTGAAGGTCCCCGTGAGTGACTGCCTGACTCTTGTTACATCATTTCTAGATAGCTTAGGCAGTTCTTCATTCAAACCTATAAGGTTTTGTCATTTGCTATCAAGGCACACTTCATTAGATCAGTTTGTGCCTCTTTGGTTTTTTAGCATTGGGCATCTATTTCCTAGAGTGATACTGAAGCCAGACCCTATGTATATACAAAAGGCGACTACTTTAGTTCTTAGGACCTAGGTAGTCATTCTGCCTGCCTTATGCAATAGCCCTGTAGACCCAAAGAAAGAGTTTCCATTCTTCAGATCACATGTATCCGGCCCTTGGGCAATTTCATGTGGTCCTTGCATCCAGGGCTTTTTTTTTTTCTGGAAAGTGGCTCTCGTTTCCTGCTCACCACTGCCACTTGTGAACACAGAAGCCTTCTGTATTTGCAAGGACAGCTTTCCTCTTGGCTCTCACAGATCCCTGCCTGCCTGGCACTCCTGGCGGGGACAAGGGAGGTGCAGGGTGGGATGGGGCATCGCGTATCACATAGTAAACTGCACTGATCCCCATCTGTGCCCAAACGCACAGATGCTGACCAATAATCTCCCTGCAAGAGAGAGAGAGATGGTGCCGCCTACACTGCCGGGAGGTGCTAGAGTCGGGCTGGGTAGGTAAGATGCGAGGAAGCTTCTTTTTGGGGGCGGGGGGAGATGTGTACAGAGGTAGAGGATGAGGGAGAGTGGTGCAGAGGCCACAGCCGAGGAGAAGTGTAAGTGAGACGTTGATAACCTGTGAGGGAGCTAAACCCTTTACACTGTGCATAGCACACCCCCAAACCCTGCACTCTGAATGTAGCGCACTCCACAACCTTGCAATCTATACACAGCCCACACCTGAAATCTGTGCATAGCGCACCCCAGAAACTGCAATTTGTACACAGCGCATTCCTGAACGCCAAACCTAATGCACTCCTAGTATTTAGAGCCCCTACTGTGCAATTTTGCCACACCCATTGTTCAATGCTGTTGGGGTGGGGGGTGGGTGTGGTTACATTACTGCGGCTATTCTCTGGGGGGAAAAAAGCCCTGGATAAATTTTATATAGTCTTAGGCCCCTTTCACACGGGACGGATCCGTGTTGATCCGCCCCGTGAACATCCGCTGCTCAGCGGGGATCGCTCCGTTTTCCCCAGCTGAGCCGGCGGATGACAGGGCGGGACCCGCACACTGTGCAGGGACCGCCCTGTCAGATCTCCGTTCTCCCCTATGGGGGATCGGAGGAACACGGACCGTCTGTCCGTGTTCATCCGATCCGCTCTGCAGACGGATAGAAAAATAGCATTTTCTTCCGTCCACAGAATCGGACGAGAGCGGAGCCGGGTGACATCGGGTGTTAGCGTATGTACATCCGCTGACACCCGCTATCCCATAGGGATGCATGTATGTCCGTATTTCATCCGAAAACAGATGGATGAAATACAGACATACGGTCCGCATGTGTGAAAGGGGCCTTACTGATACAACCGGGCCTTTGAGGGCAACCATAATGCTGATGCGGCCAGCAATAAAATTTAGTTTGACACCCCTGCTTTAGATATTCAAAGATGTCTAGTCCGCTATCTAGAAGCTACTAGATACTTCAGAAGATTGAATTATCATCTTTTTGGTTTCAGTGGTACAAGTAGGAGCTTACAAACCTCGCAAGGCCATTGCTGCCAGACGGATTAAACCAGCTATACCCTTTGTTTTCCAAGAAGTATTTCAAGTGCCTCCTTAAAGCAGAGGTCCTCCCAACGCTGCAAAAATTAAAAGCCAGCAGCTGCACATACTGCAGCTGATGACTTTTAATAATCGGACATTTACCTGTCCTGGAGTCCAGCGAAGTCGGCACCGCAACTGATGCTTCCATCAGCTGTTGGGTACATGCCGCCTCCATTGCAAGTAAGGGAACACGGCAGTGTAGCCTTACGACTTCGCCGGGAACCCTACTGTGCATGCGCGAGGCTCCGCTCCTCTCTCCTACTGGCCCGGCAGTCGAGGGAGCCCAAACGGTGACACAAATATCCGTGGCTGAGGATCCCAGAAGTGGGGACAGGATACCTGTGAAAGACAGGTATCCTGTCCCCCCTTCCACCCCACCCCACCCCAAATAATGGGGTGGGCAACTACATGGTAAATGAGGTTTAGTGTAGAAAAATGTAAAATAATGCATTTGGGTGGCAAAAATATGAATGCAATCTATACACTGGAGGGAGAACCTCTGGGGTAATCTAGGATGAAAAAGGACCTGGGAGTCCTATTAGATGATAGGCTCAGCAATGGCATGCAATGCCAAGCTGCTGCTAACAAAGCAAACCAAATATTGGCATGCATTAAAAAGGGAATTAACTCAAGAGAAAGCAATAATTCTCCTGCTCTACAAGACTAGTCCGGCCGCACCTAGAGTTATGCTGTCCAGTTTCGGGCACCAGTCCTCAGGAAGGATGTACTGGAAATGGGGCGAGTACAAAGAAGGGCAACTAAGCTAATAAAGGGTCTGGAGGATATTTGTTATGAGGAAAGGTTGCGAGCACTGAACTTCTTCTCTCTGAAGAAGAGACGCTTGAGAGGGGATATGATTTAAATTTATAAATACCGTACTGGTGGCACATTAGGGATAAAGCTTTTTCACGGAAGGGAGTTGAACAAGACACATGGCCACTCATTAAAATTAGAAGAAAAGAGGTTTAACCTTAAACTGCATAGAGGGTTCTTTACTGTAAGAGCAGCAAGGATGTTGAATTCCTTTCCACAGGCGGTGGTCTCAGCCGGGGGCATCGATGGTTTAAAAAAACTATTAGATAAGCACCTGAATGACCGCAATATACAGGGATATACAATGTAATACTGACATAATCACACACATAGGTTGGACTTGTGTGTTTTTTCAACCTCACCTAAAATGAAAGGTGCCAAATGTACTGAAGGGGGGAAGGAGTACAATGAGCGGAAGTTCCACTTTTTGGTGGAACTTCACTTTAAAGTGAATTCTACCACATCTTTCCAATCTTTCAAACTTCATGGGCAAGAAAGGTGGGAGCAAGTCTGCAGGGGGGCTGTTTGGTCTAGCTAAGATACCTTCGGCAAACTCTTTAGAGGTTCTCTTGCAACAGGACAGGTAAAATTCTACAGGCAGATTTGGCAGAAGGTACGATTTATTACTTCTCCTCTCAGGTTGCTGTCCTGGAGGATGATTGGGGAAATTCCCAGTTAGCCTTACCAGTAATGGAATTTCTAGTGTTTTTTTTTTTTAGGACAACAAGCCTATTTCCCACTTTTTTCCCTTTTTTGTCGCTATTTTATACTTTTTTCCCCTTTTACACTGATGGAGGCAGTCTACTTTTATCTCATCTGAGGAATGAGGGGGGTGGGAGGATTTCATGGTTTCTGCTTGCCTTTCCTGTAGAGGGAGGATCCAATCATCTCTCAGGTTGTTGCCTTGGAAGATTCCTAGAAATACTAGGCATTTGTCCATTGTCTTGGTCCACTCTAACTCAAAATGCAACAAATTACATGCTGTGGAGTTACATGAACTACACTATAGTCCCCCTACTGAGTGATGGCATCTGTTAGCTGAAAGTCCTGGTTTCTCAAACTATATTCATCTATTTCCCACAGAAAACTATTTCATTGATATTCGATTAAATGTGCATCAGGTACTATATACTTCTAGAACCCCTTGCTAAACTATACCCTAAAACTCTTTTTAGTAAACCAGTAGTGTTCCCTTTCATTTTTAATATTCATAGTAAGGCCGTTAGTAGTTGTTTCCCTTTTCTATAATGACCTTCATCTTACCTCCTGTTTTTTTTTTTTGTTTGTTTTTTTTAATCCAGACGACTATACATTGAAGAGTTAGAGTCTCGAATTGCACTAATGCCTTTAATCCAGGCAGAAGATGATCGGAGGTAATTCCTTTATCTGTACTTTATTCTGTCCTTATTGGTGTACTACGTTAAATAAAATGTTATATCATTTGCATCTATGTCAGCAACCATTTCAGCCTCTAAACTTATAAGTGGATCTAAGGGTAGGTGTGCATAGGTTTTTGTACTGCGTCTGAGCCCTTCCTGCCTCCAGCTGCGCTTGTTGGAGGTCAAATGAAAGTTGGAATCACCTTTCCACTCTTCTTGAGGATTCTTAGAACTTTTATAAGCTTGTGATATACTAGCCAGTATAGGCAAATTATAATAAAATATCAGAAGTAAAAACAAATGCTATAGGGAGGAACCTTGTGTCCTATGTGTGGATGCACTGTACTGTCCTTGTTTGCAGGTTACTTTTTTTTTTTTTTTTTTTTTTTTTACCTAGATTGCTAGGTTTAGTTGATGGATAGTATTTTTGAAAATGATTATGGTGAATACGATTGTTTTGTCTGCACACAGTTTCATTCTCCGTAACTGCTTTTCTTTTATAAGGGTCATACGGACTTTACGAAAAAATTTGGAAGAGGAGGCCATTATTATGAAAGATATCCCAGGCTGGAAGGTAGGAAAACCAGTTTCTGAGTTTCTTGATTTTATTGCAGGGGTTGTAAAGGCAGAAGGTTTTTTTATCGTTTTATCTATCTGTGCAGCAGGCCCCACAATACTTGCCTGAGTCCCATCTCTCTCCAGCGATGTCCACGAATGCCTTGACCATCCGGGACTCTCCCTCCTGATTGGATGAGACATAGCGGCACCATTGGCTCCCGCTGTCAATCAAGCTCAGTTAACCAATCGGGAGAGAGAGGGGGCGAGGCCGAACCACAGCTTGGTGTCTGAATTGACACACAGAGCTGCAGCTCGGCTTGGGTGCCCCCACAGCAAGCTGCTTGCTGTGGGGGCACTCGACAGGAGGGTGGGGGCCAGGAGCTCCAGCCAGGGACGCGAGAAGTGGAGGATCCAGTCTGCCCTGTGCAAAACCACTGCACAGAGGAGGTAAGTTTAACATGTTTGCAAAGTCTTTTTTCTTTTAATAAAATAACAATCACTTTAAGGACTTTAATCACGGGCCAGGCCAAAGGGGAAGCAGAAGTGGAGGCTGCTTTGGGCCCTTCAGCAGAAGGGCACAAAATGGCAGATCATGCAACTTATGCTGCTAATGTAGCTCACAGCTCATGATGTGGGGGGAAAGGGGGGGGGGCTTTTGGGGGGAACGCATGTTGGCTTTTTTGCCTTGGGTGCTAAAGGATCCAGTCCCAGCATTGAGATTATTGGTTTGACTGTAGAGTGAAATGTGAATAGTGTTCTCTTTAGTGGCGATTTGTTGCTCACACGTAAGTTGCTACAAGGCACAGTGATGATGACATGGGGGACAAAAGGCTTCTATTTGGAGTACAAGGTCACTATAAGCAGTGTAATACTTTGTATTTTATAGTGTTGCTATTACTGATTGAAAAACTTTGTATAATACATTTCAGTTGACTTAAACCATTCTATTCAGTACAGTGCCAAATGGTTTATAGAAACAAAATTGAGTCTTTATGTGCTTAAGTAGTGTTTGTGTAAAATGACCTGGGAAGTTGTTTTCTCTCCTTTCCCTCTTCTTTTTTTTTTTTCTTGTTCGCACAAGGTCCGTTTTTTACATGTGATGTTTCTCTGACAGGTTGGAGAATCTGTTTTTCATACAGCCCGCTGGGTGCCTCCTATTTTAGATGAGTTGTACAACCTGCGCTCCGAGGAAGATTTTAATAATGAAAAACATAGTTTCAAGTGGTATGTTTGAACCTCCTCCCATCTTGACTGCAGTTGTAACATAAAAAATAAATCTGCAATTCAGATACTTGACTCTCAGATCTCTCATTGCATAGTGACACATATTTTTTGGTGATTTCTGGGGACTTATAATTTTTTTGTTTCTTCAGAGTACAGCGCTATTATATGCCAATTTACTTAAACTTACTGGATTTGCCACTCTAACAGAAGAAATTAGTGAAACGTCATTAAGCACCCCCCTTCCGTGTGTGTGTTACTCTTTTTCTACATGAAATTAAACCATTGAAAATTCACTTTATGTATCGTAGTATTCCCACAATATGCTCCATCAACCATTTCATTTCAAATGCCTTCTTTCCTCAAAACATGGAAGCTAATCAGTAAATTTTCTGATGACCAAACTTTAACTTTTTGCTAAAAGCCAGCAGCTAAGCTCTCATTTTATTCTCTAACCATCCCCCTCCATACTCTGACATCTGCAAGGAACTGTGACATGACTTTCATAGGTAAGGCTGTGTGGAGGTTTTTTTTTATTGTCGTCTGTGATTAAAGACCTAATGATACAAGGGTTTTCATTTTTGATTTTTCACTGCAAAATATTAGGTCGACTTTTAAACTACCTCAGCTCTTTTCATTCATCCATGGATTCCAAGAACCTAATAGGTGTAAACCAGGGGTCTCCAAACTTTCTAAGCAAAGGGCCAGTTTACTGTCCTTTAGGCTTTGGGATGGGCTGGACTGTGGTCAGAGAAAGCAAGCAATGCCTCATCGTAGGTTTTAACTGGAGTAATAGTGCCCCTTTTTGGTATCGGTGGGAGGAGTAGTGCTCCATTAATCCTGTCAGTGAGGGGAGTGGCATCATTGGGGTCAGAGGATGTAGTGCACCAAGGGCCAGATAAAGGCAAACCAAGGCCTACATTCAGCCCCCAGGGCTGCAGTTTGGAGACCAATGATGTAAACATTGGTTGTCTACAGCTACAGTGCAGAGCCATAATACGTTTGTAAAAAAAACACAAATATTAAACAATGAAAAACTAAGTAAAAGGTAAAAAACAAGGAAGGCATATCTTCAACATAACTTTTAAATCAATGTCTTTAGTTGCAGAAATCATGCAAAATCTCACAAATAATCATTAACCACTTGCTTACTGGGCACCTAACCCCCCCCCCCCCCCTCCTCCTGCCCAGACCAATTTTCAGCTTCTAGAGCTGTCACTCTTTGAATGACAATTGCGCGGTCATACAACACTGTACCCAAATTACATTTTTATAATTTTTTTTTTCCCCCCCCAGAAAAGGTTTCTTTTGGTGGTATTTGATTACCTCCCTGGGTTTTTTATTTTTTATTAAAGACCGAATTTTTCTTAAAAAATTTTATATTTTGTTAATTTTGCATACGGGTAATTTTTCTCCTTCATTGATGTACTCTGATGAGGCTGCACTGATAGTCACCGATAGGCTGCATTTATGGGAACTGGTAGGGCGGCACTGGTGGGTGGCACTGATGGGTGGCAGTGATGGGCACTGGTAGGTGACACTGATAGTCAGCACTGATTGGCACCACTGGTGGACATTGATAGGTGGCACTCGTGGGCATTGATAGGTGGCACTTATGTACTGGTGGGCACTGTTTCGTGGCACTGGCAGGCGGTACTGGTGGGCACATATGAGGCGGCTTCGCCTCTTCCTCTTCGGGACCGATGTCCCTTCAACAGAAGCCGATCGGCTTTTTCAGCGTGAGAAGAAAAAAAAAACGATTACCGATCTTCTGTTTACATCACGTGATCAGCTGACAGCTGATCATGCGGTACGGGGTCGGGATCGACGCCTTCGATCCGTGATCACCCAAGTCTCATTAACTCGGGTGATCTCACAGCCCGTGCCGCACGCGTCCTTCAAGGGGGCATGGCGAGCATGCAAAGGGGAGGATGTCTATTGACGCCCTTCCGGCAAAGCAGATCTGCGCTGTACCCGTCATTCGGCTATAGCGCGGATCTGAAGGGGTTAAAGTGGTTGTTAATCTACTATATATACTTTACATCATCCTCTCTAGTAAACTATGTAAGGTGCTCCTGTGTCTGTGCTTTGTAAAAAAAAAAAAAAAAAAAGCCGCTATATACCTGTTTTGCGAGCGCTGATCACATGACCCTGCCACCTCTCTCCTCACTCGCTGAGCTGATGTCAGGAGGAGAGGGGTGGCGCCCGCCTGCTGCAGCTGTCATGCGAGAGAGGGGAGAGAGAGCGTGTCCCGTGATCACCTAGCAGCGCTTGAAAATTGGGTATATAACAGCTTATTTTAACAAAGCACAGACACGGGAGCACCTTACATAATTACACAAAGAGGATGGTGAAAAAAAGGAACTGTTATTTGAGCGGAGGGGAAACACAGAGCTGGTTAACAAACGCTTTAATACTTATGTAAACTGCTTATGAAAATCAAGATCAGTCTCATTCTCACATAGATGCGTAGAATCTTTAAATAAATTATATCTGTGTCCAACAAAGCTCACACAAGCTAAAACACATGGATTCCAAGTAGCAGCAAAAGGTTGTCTGCCTATTTTTGTCACGCTGGGGAGGAAGACCCACATGGTTACAAATTAAAGATTCTTATGAAAATTACTCAGACCAATTGACTATATGAACAAAAATGTTGTTTAACATGTTTTGCAATTACAGATCCTTTTTATATTCTCAAAAGTTACCACTAGATGGTGCACCTCCTTTTTAATTGCAATAACATGGTGATGTTGTTGAACTTGGCAATAAACAGTCTTAATTTTTGGACAACTTAAGCTCCGTACACACATCAAATATCGGGTGGTATCGGCCGGTTCAATAGAAACCGGCCTACATTTGACCTGTGTGTATGGCAGCCAGTCTTACAGCTGGTCCTTCTATCAAAGGGGCATGACTGAAAAAGGTCTGCCGATTTGGTATCCGATTAGCGCTTTCAGACAATGGCTGAGAGCACGGACCCGTGTTTTTTGGCGGGGGAGATGTCCCCCTGTCAGATCACATTAGTACAGCAATCTCCCTTCTGAGCTTTTATCAGATATCTTCAGTTTTTTTTTTTTTTCGTTCAGCCTGCTGATAATGTGTACTGGGCTTTAATATACCATCTCCTCCCTTTTTCCTTTTTAGGGCTTTATGTTTTTGAATTATAGAAAAGTAACGCATATGGTTAGGGCAGTTTCCAGTCCCGCTATGATTGGCTCTGGTTTTTAAAATACTAATGATGAGGCAGAATAATGTTTTTTCCCTTTATTGGCATTACATCATCTGGTCTTTGGAATGCCAGAGCAACTTGTGCACTGGTGCGCAGTCATATTGGAATAGGAGGGAGCCATCCCTAAACTGTTCCCACAAAGTTGGGTGCATGAAATTGTCCAAAATGTCTTGATAGGCTGACACCTTAAGAGTTCCCTTCACTTGAACTAAGGGGCCAAGCCCAACCCCTGAAAAACAAACCCCACACCATATTCCCCCTCTCCACCTAATGATGTAATCCAGTGCACAAAGCAAGGTCCATAAAGACATTGGGTAGAGGAACTTGACTAGCCTGCACAAAGTCCTGACCTCAACCCGATAGAGCATATTTAGAATGAATTAGAGGGGAGACTGTGAGCAGGGCTGGTGCAAGGATTTTCGACCCCCTAGGCGAAACCTAATTTCCTGACCAGCCCCCATCAAATACAGCCTCACCAGCCCCATCAATGAATGTTTGCTTGCTTCCATTCATTTGGGAGTCGGGACACAGACACAGTCCTCTGCTGCCGCTGCGCCTCTGACACTATGTACAAATGGAGCGGCAGCTGCCTGCTGATGCTGAGACTTAGTTGCTTGCTGCAGAGAGTAGGAACACCAGTGGCCGGGTGCCCTAGGCAGCAGTACGCCCTAGGCGGCTGCCTAGTAGTAGCACTGGCCCTGACTGTGAGTCAGACCTTCTTGTCCAACCTAACCTCACAAATGCGCTTCTGGAAGAATGGTCAAACATTCCCGTGGACAGACTTTCCAGAAGAGTTAAAGCTGTTATAGCTGCAAAGGGTGGGCCAACTCAATATTGATCCCTGCGGACGAAGACTGGGATGCCATTAAAGTTCACGTGTGTGTAAAGGCAGATGTCCCAATACTTTTGACAATATAGTGTATAGGGGAGACAGATGCCTTTAGACCATTGGTGAGCAGTAAGTTTCAGGCACAAGAAAAAGTTATCCAGCTGAACCTGTGTGGGCGGATGAGGTCTGACGGAAGCTGTGGAACCCTGGATGTGCTTGAGGTTGGAAGCTTCTAAATAACGAGCGCCATTTGACCATTCAATACATAGAGGGTCAGTATATTTTGTCAAGAGGCTTTGTTTGCCCACTAGTTGTGGATGGTGGGAGGATAACACTGAGGTCTGTTTCTCTGGGCACATCAGAAATGGTTATGATATCTGGACTGTTCAAGGGACTTTTTAAATATTTAACCTGTTCCCTACCATGCTATAGCCAAAAGACAGCTACATCGCGGCTCTCCAGTTCTGGGAGGACATCCGTGCATTTTATTATTCTATATATAATTAAAAGAGCAGAGGCCCTTTTGAGGTTGATCTGCTAAAACTGAAGAGTGCAAAACCTGGTGCAGCTGTGGATGGTAGCCAATTGGCTTCTAACTTCAGCTTGATCAATTAAGCTTTAACAAAGAAACCTGGAAGCTGATTGGTTTCAATGCAGAGTTGCACCAGGTTTTGCACTCCGGTTTTAGCAGATCAACCCCAAAGGGCCTCTGCTCATTTATATAGATAGATAGATCTATCTATCTATCTATCTCAAAAGTGAGTACACCCATCACATATTTGTAAATATTTTATATATTTTCATGTGACAACATTGAAGAAATGCCAGTGTAAATTTGCTGTCCCTTCAAAATAACTCAACATACAGCCATTAATGTCTAAAGTGCTGGCAACACAATTGAGTACACCCCTAAGTGAAAATGTCCAAATTGGGCCCAAGTAGGCATTTTCCCTCCCTGGTATCATGCGACTCGTTAGTGTTGCAAGGTCTCAGGTGTGAGTAGGTGTGTTAAATTAGGTGTTATCGCTCTCACTCTCTCATACTGGTCACTGGAAGTTCAACATGGCACCTCATGGCAAAGAACTCTCTGAGGATCTGAAAAAAAGAATTGTTGCTCTACATAAACATGGCCTGGGCCAGGGGTAGGCAACCTCGGCCCTCCAGCTGTGATGAAACTAAAAATCCCATCATGCCTCTGACTCTAGGAGTTATGCCTGTGACTGTTGGGGTCTTGCAATGTCTCATGGGACTTGTAGTTTCAAAACAGCTGGAGGGCTGGGGTTGCCTAGGCTATAAGAATGCCAAGACCCTGAAATTGAGCTGCAGGCCGGTGGCCATACAGCGGTTTAACAGGACAGGTTCCACTCAGAACAGGCCTTGCCATGGTCGACCAAAGAAGTTGAATGCACATGCTCGACATCATATCCGAAGGTTGACTTTGGGAAATAGAGGTATGAGTGCTGCCAGCATTGCCGCAGAGGTTGAAGGAGTAGGGGGGTCAGCCTGTCAGTGCTCAGACTGTACACTTCATCAAATTGGTCTTCATGGCTGTTGTCCCAGAAGGAAGCCTCTTCTAAAGATGATACACAAGAAAGCCTACAAACAGTTTGGTAAAGACAAGCAGACTAAGGACATGGATTACTGGAACCATATCCTGTGGTCTGATGAGACCAAGATAAACTTACTTGGTTCAGATGGTGTCAAGCATGTGTGGCGGCAACCAGGTGAGGAGTACGCAGACAATTGTGTCTTGCCTACTAGGGGTGCAACGGATCAAAAATCTCACGGATCGGATCGATCCTCGGATCAGAGTCACGGATCGGATCATTTTCGGATCAGCAAAAAAAAAAAAAAAAAAACAAAACAAAAAAAAACCACACAAATCTTGTTACACCCACCGGAGTTTTAGATTTAAAAGCTATTTTCAACACAAAACCGAGCTTATATGCATAAATACAGTATTTGTGCATATAAGCTCAGTTTTGTGTTGAAAATGGCTTTTAAATCTAAAACTCCGGTGGGTGTAACAAGATGTCCGCTTGCCCCTTCTCACTCTATCATTATTGTACTGTGCAGGAGTGTGGGGTGTAGCACGATGGCGGCGACGAAACGTTACTTCCTGTCGAGACAGCGGCCACTTCCGGGTGTACCAAGATGGCCGCCGCTCCGGAGCTAGGCCGAAGCCGCTGCCTTTCCTATGGCTGAGGCCGAAAAGTGCTCCGTGGATCGCGGGTGTGCCGATCCGCGGAGGGTGATCCGTACGGATCACGGATCGGCAACGATCCGTTGCACCCCTATTGCCTACAGTCTAGCGCGGTGGTGGGAGTGTCATGGTCTGGGGCTGCATGAGTGCTGCCGTCACTTTGGAGCTACAGTTCATTGAGGGAAACATCAATGCCAATATGTACTGTGACATACTGAAGCAGCAGAGCATGATCCCCTCCCTTCGGAGACTGGACTGCTGGGCAGTATTCCAACATAACAAACGCACCTCCAAGACGACCACTGCCTTGCTAAAGAAGCTGAAGGTAAAGGAGATGGACTGGTCAAACATGTCTTCAGACCTAATGTCAGGGCTGGGCTCAGCCCTTCCTTCTCTGAGCTGGCCGCTCAGCTGTCGGCTGATTGCCAGCTTCTATCTCTCCACAGTTACTCAGCTGTTGATGATATCCTGCTCGTCAGTCCTGCCTACTTAAGCCGTCCAGTCCTATATCCTGCGATCCTGTTCAAGACTTGCTTTGCTGACATCCCTTCTATCTCCAGATCCTGCTTGCTGTGTCACTACATTGATCCCTGACTGCTGGCTTGGCTGACTATCCGTTCCGGTCACTGAACATTATGACATCAGAAATTCCATGTAGTGTTTATTTTTTTTCCTTTTTACTGAAATCCATACAATTTTTGTTTGAGAACAATTCAGCCTTACAATTCTTGGCCGTATAAAAAACCTCAAAAAAAGAAAGAATAAGAAGAAAACAAAACCCAATAAGAAAGCATGTACAAATTGTGCAACTATAGTTGTCTCCAGACAATACAACAACCAAATTGCAGTGTTGGCATGCAAATAAATCACGTTAGGCACTTATAAGTAAGAGTATGCATCATGAAGTAGTTTTTGAAAAGTTATAGTGGGGCAAAAGGAATGACCCACAACTTAGGATACACGGAAGATAATAAAGATCAGTTAAAAAAAAACAAAAAACGGAGCATTAAACGTGTGTGTTGTCATTTATTTTATAATGTGTATGTATATATGGGTAAAGAAAAAAAAATCTCACTCCTTAGATACTGCCCAGTAGCCTTTCTTTTATTAGTTGGGCAGGGGGGTAGTCCCAGAGTGCCCAGCCAGTTATCCCATTATTTTGTGAATTTACCAAGACATCCCCTATGTTGATAATGTTAAATGTTCTCAAATTAGGACATCATTCATAGTTCCCACCCATAAAGCTTGGGTTGAGGAAGCTGACAAGATCCAATTTTGAACTATAAGTTTTCATGCCAAAAATGAACAAAATTGTTGTATATGTGGGTGGAGTGAAAAGCTCCTCATCTTGCCAGCCCAATCATAGGTGTGCGCAGCCTATTGCATTAGGGTGTGCACCCCAAAGCTCAAACAAGCATGCCTTTCTCTGCAGCCTCAGCTGCAAGGGACAGTGAATGAATGGAACATGGTTTACTATGCTTCGGTTATGAATGAACACAGTGAGTGAGTGTTCATTTAGAAAAGGAAGGTGCCAATAAATGATATATTTACTAGCCCCTTCCAACACTCTCCATCTGGAAACCTTCCCTGCAGCACTGCGGGGTGGGGGGGACCAACACGGGTATTGGGAATTGGCACTGCACGAATGGATTAGGGTGTGCACATGTACACAGCTATGAGCCCAATATACATGTCTTGGGGTCCATCAGTATGGTAACCATAAGTACCATGTTAAAAGTCTCTATCACGAGAGACCAGTATCTAGCAAGCTTGGGACACTTCCACATAATACAGTGGGGACCCCCTTAAATTTTTCACTTTGTTATATTGCAGCCATTTGCTAAAATCATTTAGGTTAATTTTTTTCCTCATTAATGTACACACAGCACCCCATGTTGACAGAAAAACACAGAATTGTTGACATTTTTGCAGATTTATTAAAAAAGAAAAACTGAAATATCACATGGTCCTAAGTATTCAGACCCTTTGCTCAGTATTTAGTAGAAGCACCCTTTTGATCTAATACAGCCATAAGTCTTTTTGGGAAAGATGCAACAAGTTTTTCACACATGGATTTGGGGATCCTCTGCCATTCCTCCTTGCAGATCCTCTCCAGTTCTGTCAGGTTGGATGGTAAACGTTGGTGGACAGCCATTTTTAGGTCTCTCCAGAGATGCTCAATTGGGTGTAAGTCAGGGCTCTGGCTGGGCCATTCAAGAACAGTCACAGAGTTGTTGTAAAGTCACTCCTTCATTATTTTAGCTGTGTGCTTAGGGTAGTCCATCCCATAAAAATGTAAAGAAATAGGCCTTTATAGTGCAGTAATTCCAATCACATTTTTTAGGATAAAATGAGATTCACTCACATGTTCCACAAAGGTACACACTAAAATTCCATAGAAAATTCCAGGGTTTCCAACCAGTAAGATGGCCGCTGCGTCCAGTCGCCGACTTCTCTCTACGCGTTTCCTCATAGAATGACGTCAGGGGCATGGCTTTGACGGACGCTTGAGTAATTTATATACGCAGGACAAATACATAAAAGGCGGAAATAGGCTGCGTTCCAATCACCAGAAGCCGCAAGCTTAATCACAGCTATAAGAAGGCAGCTATAATTGGTTTAAAAATGCATTCCATGGATAAAGCATTAGGAACTAATCTGGTAATTGAACCGATACAAAAAATACTACATGTTATTTAATTGATCAGTGATGAAAAAATGAATATATCACAAATATAAAAATTAATTAAAAACATTACCATATATAAAAAATAGTATCTAGCAGTACAACAATGCCTGGAAGCAGCGCCATCTTGTGGTTTTGTGGGATATTAAACAATTCATAGATTAACATAACAATTTTATAACATTAAATCTCATATTATAAAACCCATATTACACAATCCCAAAATAACTTATAAAATTCATGATATAAAAAATACTAATATTGGAGTCTATAGTGACAAATTATTTACCACTCATATCAAAGAGAAATAGGTCAGAGATAAAATCTTATGTCATTGATCAGCACATCTTATGCATTGCTGATAAATGCATTTACATCCCACTCGATGTTCATGCCGAAGGGGCTGTATGTTTTAGCTTTATAAATCCAATGGGTTTCCAATTTGGAAACCTCCCTAAACATATGACTCTCCCAACAAACTTGTCTACACCCAAGCACACAGTCCCCTACGGATTCCGGTTATGATAAATTGCATAGTGTTTCAAAAGACTATGCTTTGGGTAACCTTTTTTTTATATTAGTCACATGTTCTTTCAACCTGATCTGGAGCTTACGGGTAGTATGCCCAATATACTCCAAGCCGCACGGGCACCAAATAAGATAAACTACATTCTTAGAGATGCAAGTTATAAAAGGTTTATTTGGGAAATGTTCACGAATGGAATTAGACTCAAAAGAATCCACCTTCCTGCACCCCTGTGCATTAATCTTGCAGATGGAGAAAATTATGAAAAAAAGATACTCTATTGGGAGGCTCTATAACATTCAGGGCAACCTGAAGTCTAAGTGGTGGAGCTCCTCTATAGACCACAGCGGGTGCCTCCGGAAGAAGAGGTCCCAAGACCCTATCATTCCGTAATACATTCCACGTTCAGATACACAGTTGACCCAGGAGTGCTTGGAAAGAACTGCACCGTATAAAGCAACAGTAAACCCAACAGGAGACACCAACAAACATCCCAAGGCACCCACTCTATCGCTCGGTACCCCTGCAGGGGTGATTAATTCTGGTGAGTGGGGGAGCACTGGGGGGAGAGCACCTCAAGTCACTACTGTTGAACTACAAGCACAGAAGTCACGGATAAAAATTTCCAAGGAGTGAAAAACTACATATTGACTTATTTAGTACAGTGTTTTATAAAAACTTTTGTGGTGTTTGCATGGAGTTATGCATATAAATACGCACTCGGTAGAAATTAATTATCACCAGTTATGATTTAGTAACTTTACATCTGTGTATGAGAAATCCGGGATTGTTGTATGCATGGCATACCTAAAGAGTATATAGCACAATTACACAACAAATATCTTCTCTACACTGAAGTCACTATAGGCGCTAAGTGTCACAATACTTTTGAATTTTGAGGATATCCCCTATCGTATGTCACCAATTCACTTATAATTTATGTTAGAACCATCAGTATTGCACTGATAATCATTTATACACATTGGTTTTGGTTCACTTTAAAAAAATTTTTTTGAACAAGGCGCCATTTTGTCTCAATACTTTTGCACAATTAAAAAACATTTTTTTCTTTTGTTACAATTTTTTATTACTATCTTCATTTCTTTGGCACATTAATACATGTTTGAACACCACACCTGCACAATAGTTTAAATTCTGCCACTCTAAGTTGTCTACATATATAGAGTGTTTATTTATTATTTTTTACTTCATTGTGAGTGACATAAATTCCTATATATTTTCGCCTACCTAGACCCAATACTAATATGTCATCAGATTAGTAGGGCAGCGCCATTTTTATCTCTTTATTTATCTACTGATTCCGTAATACATTCCATTGTTTGCGTAGAATCTTCTTTATTGCGTATTGCTGGGTGGAATAGGTAGTAAAAAATGCATATTTAAAGGAGTAGGTGCAACATCTCTCAGAACCAACAGCTCCTCTATATTTCTCCCAGCAGGTTGCTCAAGTGCTTGATCCAACTCAACTGGGTCATATCACTTTCCATAAACCTCATCCTGAGAGTGGAGGCCTCCTGCAGGTAATCATCATAATTTGTGAAATTCCTCCAGAGTCTCAAAAATTGGCTGACAGGAACAGACCTCAGCCAAGCAGGATGGTGACAGCTTTTCATACTGATAAATCCATTCCTGTCAGTCTCCTTAAAAAAGGTAGACATGACAATAGCTCCATCCACAACCTTAATCCGCAGGTCCAATAAGTGGATCTTGGACCTACTAGATTCATGCTGAAGCAGAATGCCCTTGTCATTGGTATTCAGCGTGACCATAAAATTGTCCAATGAACACTGATCACCATCCCATATGAGGAGGACGACATCTATGTACCTTTTCCAGAGAATTTACTCCGGTCTAGGTCTTGCATAGATGACGTCCTCCTCCCACTTAGCCATAAACAACTTGGCCATGCTGGGCGCAAACTCAGCCCCCATGGCCACCCCTCCATTCTGCAGATAAAAGGATCCTCCAAACCAAAAATAGTTACGTTCCATAGCAAAATCTGGAAGCGATAGGATATACTGCCTCTGGATTTCCAGCAGATCATCAGATTCTAAATAGTGTCTCACCTCCTCCCGACCATGCTGATGGGATATGATTGTATAGAGGGACGATACATCCGCGGTGGCAAGAATGTAACCATCCCTGCACCCAATCGTTTTGAGGATATTAATCACCTGTATGGAGTCTCTCAAAAACGATGGACCACCAGCAGTTGTAAGAAGTGATCGATATATTTACCCACCCGGGAAGTAACTGAATTAATACCACTTATAACTAGAAAAGGTACAATTTCTGGGGAAATTGTGAGAGTGTTCTTGCCTCTACAACTGGAGTGGGCGGAGTAACTGGGTGGGGTGGAGTGGCTTGAGTAACTGTGAAAAGTGTTAAAAAGCTTAATATTTTAAAAAGTATAAATAGTAGTAAAAAAGTTCCATCATTCGCTGAAAGAGCTGAACATTTTTTTCAAAAGTAATTTTTTTTAATCAAAAATGATTTTTTTTTCTTCAAAAATGATTTTTTTTTCTTCAAAAATGATTTTTTTTTTTCTTCAAAAATGATTTTTTTTTTCAAAGGTAATTTTTTTTTTCAAAAATGAATTTTTTTATTTCATAAATTTTTTTTTCGAAATTATTATTTTTTTTAAAGTAATTTTTTTTTCAAAAATAATTTTTTTTTTTTCAAATATATTTTTTTTTTCAAAAATAATTTTTTTTTTCAAAAATATTTTTTTTCAAAAATGATTTTTTTTTTCAAAAATTATTATTTTTTTATTTTTTTCAAAAATTATTATTTTTTTTTAAAATATTTTTTTTTTACATGGGGCGGTCATAATGTTTTGGCTGATCATGGGGTGGTCATAATGTTTTGGCTGATCATGGGTTTGTCAGCTTTTGTCACTTCCCACTCTAGTTTTGAACATTTCGCCATTCATTCCTATGGGACCAATTTCGCCGTAAAAACGTCATTTCGTGGACCATTCGGCAAAACATTCCACAAGGTAATAACACACCAATCGGGAACAATCCGCTCGTTTCGGTATATTATTTGTCTCTGTAGTGTGAAAACTGTGGGAGGAGTCTACAAGCATTATCAAGTCTAGCAGATGAAGTCACATGCATTTGGAGTGTCTCAGCATCTTGTGTTTACAACCACTGTTTCCTAGCAACGCTCATGCCCTGTTTATGCTTCCCAAATACTACTTCATCAAAACTGCCCCATCAGAATTACCCCATCAAAACTGCCCCATCATATTCCTCTATTATAAATCAGTACATGGTGTGTCTGTCCCCTCCCCCGGGCTCTGTAATCAGCTGAGATGCTCCAGCCACCTTCCCCCCTGTGTATAACAGAAGCTTTGGTAACCATGGCAACAAAACAAACACTAATGCCGCGTACACACGGTCGTACTTTTCGTCTACAAAAGTCAGACAGCCTGTCCGACAGACTTCCGGCAGACTTTCGGTGGACTTGCGGCGGACTTGCGGCCTACTTTCTAACGAACGGACTTGCCTACACACGACCACACAAAAGTCGGTCGGATTCGTACGTGATGACGTACACCGGACTAAAATAAGGAAGTTCATAGCCAGTAGCCAATAGGTGCCCTAGCGTGGCTTTTTGTCCGTCGGACTAGCACACAGACGAGCGGATTTCGGGGTCCGTCGTAGTTACGAAGTAAAGTTTTAAAGCATGTTTCAAATCTAAAGTACGTCGGATTTGAGGCTAAAAAAGTCAGTTGAAAGTCCGGAGAAGCCCACACACGATCGGATTACCAGCCAGCTTTAGTCCGTCAGCGTCCGTTGGACTTTTGTAGACGAAAAGTACGACCGTGTGTACGCGGCATAACAGTGCACTCTGATTAATGGCTAAAATTTCCTGAAATGACCTCTAAACAAATGGCCGTATTTTAAAAACTATACATCCTACAGCGAAGATCTTTATATTGTGAGAATCACAAGACCCAGACCTAGATTTTGATGTATAGTATGTCTCTGAAATATTAAAAATGAAGGCACAGTCGCAGTTTAGAAATTGCCCTTCAAATTTGGAGGGGGCTAGAGTGTAGTTTCAATGAATGTCAATGGACGGCGTGAGTTGCAAACAAATGGTCATATTGTGAAAACTATCAGGACTATGACTTAGCCGTGGACATGTTTAGTGGCAGCAGGGATAGCTGAACGTTTTGATATAAGATTTGTGTAGGTGGGCTTGAAAATGAGGGAGTGGCGGCAGTTTAGAAATCATGTTCTGATTTTCCAGCTTTTGTCATCTCCCACTCTAGTTTCCCCATTCATTCCTATGGGACCAATTTCACCGCAAAAACGACGATATTTCGTGAACCATTCGGCGAAACGTTCCACAAAGTAATAGCACACCATTCGGGAACAATCCGCACGTTTCGGTATATTACTTGTCTATGTAGTGTAAAAACTGTGGGAGGAGTTAGGGTGGTAAATTTGGCTATAATAATAAGAATAACTAGAAAAGGTACAATTTCTGGGGAAATTGTGAAAGTGTTCTTGCCTCTACAACTGGAGTGGGCGGAGTAACTGGGTGGGGTGGAGTGGCTTGAGTAACTGTGAAAAGTGTTAAAAAGCTTAATATTTTAAAAAGTATAAATAGTAGTAAAAAAGTTCCATCATTAGCTGAGAGAGCTGAACATTTTTTTCAAAAGTAATTTTTTTTTTCAAAAAATGAATTTTTTTTAATCAAAAATGAATTTTTTTTAATCAAAAATGATTTTTTTTTCTTCAAAAATGATTTTTTTTTTCAAAAGTAATTTTTTTTTTCAAAGGTAATTTTTTTTTTCAAAAATGAATTTTTTTTTCGAAATTATTATTTTTTTTAAAGTAATTTTTTTTTAAAAAAATTTTTTTTTCAAAAATATTTTTTTTTTTCAAAAATATTTTTTTTTTCAAAAATGATTTTTTTTTTCAAAAATTATTTTTTTACTTTTTAAAAATTTTTTTTTTTTTTTTAAAAAATATTTTTTTTTTTACTTGGGGCGGTCATAATGTTTTGGCTGATCATGGGGTGGTCATAATGTTTTGGCTGATCATGGGTTTGTCAGCTTTTGTCACTTCCCACTCTAGTTTTGAACATTTCGCCATTCATTCCTATGGGACCAATTTCGCCGTAAAAACGTCATTTCGTGGACCATTCGGCAAAACATTCCACAAGGTAATAACACACCAATCGGGAACAATCCGCTCGTTTCGGTATATTATTTGTCTCTGTAGTGTGAAAACTGTGGGAGGAGTCTACAAGCATTATCAAGTCTAGCAGATGAAGTCACATGCATTTGGAGTGTCTCAGCATCTTGTGTTTACAACCACTGTTTCCTAGCAACGCTCATGCCCTGTTTATGCTTCCCAAATACTACTTCATCAAAACTGCCCCATCAGAATTACCCCATCAAAACTGCCCCATCATATTCCTCTATTATAAATCAGTACATGGTGTGTCTGTCCCCTCCCCCGGGCTCTGTAATCAGCTGAGATGCTCCAGCCACCTTCCCCCCTGTGTATAACAGAAGCTTTGGTAACCATGGCAACAAAACAAACACTAACAGTGCACTCTGATTAATGGCTAAAATTTCCTGAAATGACCTCTAAACAAATGGCCGTATTTTAAAAACTATACATCCTACAGCGAAGATCTTTATATTGTGAGAATCACAAGACCCAGACCTAGATTTTGATGTATAGTATGTCTCTGAAATATTAAAAATGAAGGCACAGTCGCAGTTTAGAAATTGCCCTTCAAATTTGGAGGGGGCTAGAGTGTAGTTTCAATGAATGTCAATGGACGGCGTGAGTTGCAAACAAATGGTCATATTGTGAAAACTATCAGGACTATGACTTAGCCGTGGACATGTTTAGTGGCAGCAGGGATAGCTGAACGTTTTGATATAAGATTTGTGTAGGTGGGCTTGAAAATGAGGGAGTGGCGGCAGTTTAGAAATCATGTTCTGATTTTCCAGCTTTTGTCATCTCCCACTCTAGTTTCCCCATTCATTCCTATGGGACCAATTTCGCCGCAAAAACGACGATATTTCGTGAACCATTCGGCGAAACGTTCCACAAAGTAATAGCACACCATTCGGGAACAATCCGCACGTTTCGGTATATTACTTGTCTATGTAGTGTAAAAACTGTGGGAGGAGTTAGGGTGGTAAATTTGGCTATAATAATAAGAATAATAATATATATGTGAGATAACAGTAAGTGGTCTTGCTATGCAAGAACACTTAATAATATATATGTGAGATAACAGTAAGTGGTCTTGCTATGCAAGAACACTTAATTAGCCTTCCCTGGGGGGTGCACAGGGTCTTTATGTACCTTAGGGAGGTAATAGATCACTGGTACCCGGGGAGCTGCTGGAACTAAGAAGGACTTCTCCTTGGAAAGTATATTCTTCCGATAGCCTTCATCCACTAAGGATACAAGTTCCTTCTTGAATTTGGCCATAGGGTTAGCGGCAAGAGGGACATAAGTGTCCCGATCGGATAGTAACCTAGACAGCTCAGATTTATAGACCCCAGAGTCCAGAATCAATATGCACCCCCCCCCCTTATCTGCAGGGTGTACCACTATATCCCTACGTTGCGCTTTAGGAGGTCAAAACCCCTTTTGAACATATAATCTTGTCCTCTTGATCTGCAATTGTTCCAAATCCCTTGTGACCATATCCCTAAATACTGAAATAGAGGGGGCCAAATTACCCGGCGGATTGAAAACGGAGGCGTTAGCCAAGGAGGTATTCCTAACTCATGAGGTAACAGTTGTGTTAGTCCGAAAGGGGTTTGTGATCAAATACCTCTTAATATTCATCTTTTGGACAAACTTCTAAATATCTATGAAGGTCTCAAACGTATTAAGTGGACGTGGAGGAACAAACTTAAGACCATGATTCAGTACATACTTCTCACTTGTGATAACAGCAGTACTCAAATTAAAAAGGCCCAAGTCCTTAAGACCCACATTCTTTTTTGAGAGGACCCACCTCCCCCCTCTGGAGCCTCTTTTGGGTCTATTAGCCTTTTTTGCGTTTGGGAATCCCCCGGGAAAAAAGCGATTGTGGTGGCCATCACTTGAGCCCCTTCCCCTACAGGAATATGCAAACTCTAGGGGGTAGTTCCGTTGTTGCCACTGAGCACCATTATTATTATTATAAGGTATGGCTGGAGAATAATCACCACCCTGACCCCAATCTGAACCCTAGCCTGAGGGGTGTTCAGTAATATATCTATTAGTGCCACCACTCTCATCCCTTGCCAAAGGATCAAATCTATTTAAGGTCCTGACCGGATTCCCATTCAGGAGGGAGGGCCGTCTGCGTCTCCCTCTACCTCTGGCTCGGCCACGGGAAACTGCCCTAAATGGAGGATTAGAGGGTTGAGGGTGATCATAGACTGAAATCCTAACTATACGTGAATGTCCGGGTGTGGAAATTTTGTTATTTTGGGATTGTGTAATATGGGTTTTATAATATGAGATTGAATGTTATAACATTGTTATGTTAATCTATGAATTGTTTAATATCCCCTATAACCACAAGATGGAGCTGCTTCCAGGCATTGTTGTACTACTAGATACTATTTTTCATACATTTTTATGTTTGTGATATATTAATTTTTTCGTCACTGATCAGTTGACTAGCATGTAGTATTTTTTGTATCGGTTCTATTACCAGATTAGTTCCTAATGCTTTATCCATGGAACGCATTTTTAAACCAATTATAGCTGCCTTCCTAAAGCTGTGATTAAGTTTGTGGCTTCCGGTGATTGGAACGCAGCCTATTTCCGCCGTCTACGTATTTGTCCCGCATACATATATTACTTGAGCATCCGTCAAAGCCACGTCCCTGACGATGTCATTCTATGACGAAACATGTAGGGAGGAGTCGGCGACATGACACTGGTGTATGCTGGGATGCAGCGGCCATCTTACTGGTGGGGAACGCTGGATGTTTTCTATGAAATGTTAGCGTGTACCTTTTTGGAGCATGTGAGTGAATCTCTTTTTATCCTAATAAATGTGATTGGAATTACTGCCCCATGAGGCCTATTTCTTTACATTTTTATGGGACTGACTAATCCGTGGGGGTCACTGTCGGAGCATCGTGAGAGGAAAGCTGAGATCGGGGTGTATACATCTGTTTGACTTGCCTGCTTTGATTGAAGAGTCCCCTTTACAATCCAATGCCTATTTGACCTTTGTTATGAGGGTCCACTAAAGAGGGTAAGGAGCAGCGTGATTGGGTGCCGGTGATGGTTTCCTCTTCCTCTATTATCTGGTGACCACCTCTGATGTGAATTGTGTTGAACACCCTCTCTGGATTAGCTTTATACGGACTGATTCATTAATATTAAGCGCTGCACCAATTTTATACATGATATGAATGCACCTTCACAGTAATTGAGTAAGATGCGCGCTTACCAGAACTCGACTCCACATTATATGAGTCTAGATGATGTCACATCTGACTAAACATGTAGGGCGGAGTCTACCTCTGTCAACACCAAATTTTATGATCTCTGTACCAGTGGATCCTTACCCGGAAATATTTATATTCATCGCTTGATTTTTACTGGATTTTCGTAAGTTTCAACGCTGATTTCTAATAAGCCATCATACAGTTTTACACTATGTGGATACTCTTCTTTTCTTTATGGGACATACATGAGAGCAATTAGGAACCAGCAAGGTACGCCAAGACATTATCTCTACCTCTTTCAAATGGATGTACAGTGGCTTGCGAAAGTATTCGGCCCCCTTGAACTTTTCAACCTTTTGCCACATTTCAGGCTTCAAACATAAAGATATAAAATTTTTATTTTTTGTGAAGAATCACCAACAAGTGGGACACAATTGTGAAGTGGAACGAAATCTTTTGGACTTTTGAAACTTTTTTAACTAATAAAAAAAATGAAAAGTGGGGCGTGCAAAATTATTCGGCCCCCTTGCGTTAATACTTTGTAGAGCCACCTTTTGCTGTGATTACAGCTGCAAGTCGCTTGGGGTATGTCTCTATCAGTTTTGCACATCGAGAGACTGAAATTCTTGCCCATTCTTCCTTGCAAAACAGCTCGAGCTCAGTGAGGTTGGATGGAGAGCGTTTGTGAACAGCAGTTTTCAGCTCTTTCCACAGATTCTCGATTGGATTCAGGTCTGGACTTTGACTTGGCCATTCTAACACCTGAATACGTTTATTTGTGAACCATTCCTTTGTAGATTTTGCTGTATGTTTGGGATCATTATCTTGTTGGAAGATAAATCTCCGTCCCAGTTTCAGGTCTTTTGCAGACTCCAACAGGTTTTCACCCAGAATGGTCCTGTATTTGGCTGCATCCATCTTCCCCTCAATTTTAACCATCTTCCCTGTCCCTGCTGAAGAAAAGCAGGCCCAAATCATGATGCTGCCACCACCATGTTTGACAGTGGGGATGGTGTGTTGAGTGTGATGAGTTGTGTTGCTTTTACGCCAAACATATCGCTTTGCATTGTGGCCAAAAAGTTCGATTTTGGTTTCATCGGACCAGAGCACCTTCTTCCACATGTTTGGTGTGTCTCCCAGGTGGCTTGTGGCAAACTTTAGACGAGACTTTTTATGGATATCTTTGAGAAATGGCTTTCTTCTTGCCACTCTTCCATTAAGGCCAGATTTGTGCAGTGTACGACTGATTGTTGTCCTATGGACAGACTCTCCCACCTCAGCTGTAGTTCTCTGCAGTTCATCCAGAGTGATCATGGGCCTCTTGGCTGCATCTCTGATCAGTCTTCTCCTTGTCTGAGCTGAAAGTTTAGAGGGAAAGCCAGGTCTTGGTAGATTTGCAGTGGTCTGATACTCCTTCCATTTCAAAATGATCGCTTGCACAGTGCTCCTTGAGATGTTTAAAGCTTGGGAAATCTTTTTGCATCCAAATCCGGCTTTAAACGTCTCCGCAACAGTATTACGGACCTACCTGGTGTGTTCCTTGGTCTTCATGATGCTCTCTGCGCTTTCAACAGAACCCTGAGACTATCACAGAGCAGGTGCATTTATACAGAGACTTGATTACACACAGGTGGATTATATTTATCACCATCAGTCATTTAGGACAACATTGGATCATTCAGAGATCCTCGCTGAACTTCTGGAGTGAGTTTTCTGCACTGAAAGTAAAGGGGCCGAATAATTTTGCACGCACCACTTTTCAGTTTTTTAATTGCTAAAAAAGTTTAAAATATTCAATAGATTTCGTTCCACTTCACAATTGTGTCCCACTTGTTGGTGATTCTTCACAAAAAATAAAAATTTTATATCTTTATGTTTGAAGCCTGAAATGTGGCAAAAGGTTGAAAAGTTCAAGGGGGCCGAATACTTTCGCAAGCCACTGTATTTGCCATGAATTGTGATTCCATGCTTATCTAGACTTTTATAATATGGAGTCTAGCGTTCTGGTAAGCGCATATCTTACTCAATTAAGGTGAAGGTGCACTTGGGTGAATGGTCATTCGTTTCCTCTTGGACACGTGCTTGATGGCTTTATTTCCATACATTGCATTTACTATTTATCCTCATATGGAAACATGTCACGGGCTGTTATTTTATTTGTGTTCACTATTTTTTGCTCACATAGCGCGGCAATTTAGGTTTTATATGTTGTTACAAAATTAGTTCTTTTGTATTATTGCTAGCAGCTTTTTTGTAATTTTTTTGCATATCTTCCCTTATCACCTGCGCAGTATTTTTTTTTTTCTATATACATGATATGAAGCAGCTTCCCATGGTGGCACACCAAGAAGAGGAGGAGCCAGGAGCACCGGCAGGGGCCCCGAGAAGAGGAGGTTCGGGTCGTTTTGTGCAATTCCATTGCACAGAGCAGGTAAGTATAAACCGTTTTTTTTTTTTGTTTTGTTTTTTATTAAAAAAAGAGAGTATACAATCACTTTAATGTCTTAAGCCAAAATTAATTATGACAGTGGAAATAAAGAGTTGCTGGCAATTAAGGAAATCTTTTCTGAATGGAGGCCCCTGCTGCCTGGAAGGGGCTAATCATCCTGTAACTGTTCTCATGGATCATAAAAATGTGGAATTAATTTGTTCCGCCAAGAGATTGCCTAGACAAGCACATTGGTATTTATTCTTTTCCAGGTTCAATTTTAATATCTCGTATCGACCTGGGTCAAAGAATGGTAAGGCCAATGTCTTATCAAGGCTATTGTTTGAACCTCTCCAGGAAGGCAACTCTGAATGTACAATCCTGCCTCAAAATAACTTCCTGGAGCCACACGTTCCAAGACATGAAGAGGGGTATGAGAATGACCTACTTCGCAATCAACCTCCTAAGGACAATAACCTTGAATACATGAATGGCTTTTGAACTCAAGTGTACCTGAATGTACCTGAATTAATTTGGGAGGAAGCCCTCAGATTGGTGCATGACTCAGTAAGACACCCCGATCTTCTCCTTTGGGTTACTCTAGTCACTCTCTGTTCCATCAGGACAATCAATTACTATGGACTTTGTGGTTGATCTTAGTCCCTCAGAAGAGATGACGGCTAGCTTGGTAGTCGCTGACTGTCTCACTAAGATGGCAGACTGTGGAGTTGATGGTTCGACAAATCTTTAAACTACATGGAACAATTATCCCGAATTATTGAAGCTGCAGGGCTTTGACAGATAGGCCTCGCAAGGCCTTCTTTACATCCCACAACTACACAACTATAACATTGTCAATTAGTGAAAGATTTTCAATCGCTGAAAGAGGAATTTGGTCTACCCAACAAATAATTTTTTTCAATACTTACAATTACGCCATGCCATCCGGGCACAAGCCAAACTGACCCCGTGGGTCTATACAGTAGTGTATTTAGGTTTTGTGCTGCCCTAGGCCTGACTAAACTTGTGCACCCCCTAATTTAAATATGACCCACCCCTTCCTGACAAGGCCACACTCCTTGCTGTTTTAGACCCGCCCTAAAATTTTAGAGTGGGGACACTAGTTCTGAGGGCCGGGGGGGCAATGGATTCCCTTAATTTTCATATATTTGCTCTCACTTCCTGTTTGGCTATGGGGCAGGAAGTGAAGGGAAATCTCTGCAATGGGACAGGGATGGTAAAAAATAAACTGATGGAGAGGACTAAGAAGATATAACCATGCCAATGGTGCAGCAGAAAACATATAGCACAGCGAGGAAGGTTAGTGGTCCAGGATGAGAGGACAGTCAAAATTAGAAGTGGCGCCCCACCCCCACAGTTGCGGAATGCCAGGCGCCCGCATACCGGAAGCAGTTGGGCCGCTTTATGGGGGCGCTAGACTAATTTGCCTCTCAACCCAGTCCGCCCCATAGGACTGGTGCTACACTAACAGTGTACACTAACAGTGTAACGCAAGCCGGCAGGGACTCTTTCCGTGCTGCCCCCCTGCAAAGTGCTGCCCTAGCCTTGGACCTTGTTGGCCTAGGCCAGGATACAGCGTTGGGTCTATATCACATTTTGAACCAAACCCTATCCTCGACCTCTAAAAGAGGGCAAATTTCAGCATTATACAGTTCACTGCTACAAAGACCTGAAAAAAGTTGTCTTTAAACCGCAGAATATATTGGCAATTAGATGTAGGTCAATTGAATGATGAAGAGTGGACAGAAATCCCTAATAACATACTAGAAGTATCCTTCTATGCCACTATAAAACTCACCCAATTTTTTACTATACACCATACTTCTTTTCACGCTGTGAAATTGACAATGGAACCTCTTTATATACAGTGGGAACGGAAGGTATTCAGACCCCCTTAACTTTTTCACTCTTTGTTATATTGCAGCCATTTGCTAAAATCATTTAAGTTCATTTTTTTCCCTCATTAATGTACACACAGCACTCCATATTGACAGAAAAACACTGAATTGTTGACATTTTTGCAGATTTATTAAAAAAAAAAAAAAAAACTGAAATATCACATGGTCCTAAGTATTCAGACCCTTTGCTGTGACACTCATATATTTAACTCAAGTGCTGTCCATTTATTCTGATCATCCTTGAGATGGTTCTACACCTTCATTTGGGTCCAGCTGTGTTTGATTATACTGATTGGACTTGATTAGGAAAGCCACACACCTGTCTATATAAGACCTTACAGCTCACAGTGCATGTCAGAGCAAATGAGATTTATGAGGACAAAGGAACTGCCTGAAGAGCTCAGAGACAGAATTGTGGCAAGGCACAGATCTGGCCATGGTTACAAAAAAATTTCTGCTGCTCTTAAGGTTCCTAAGAGCACAGTGGCCTCCATAATCCTTAAATAGAAGACGTTTGGAATGACCAGAATCCTTCCTAGAGCTGGCCGTCCAGCCAAACTGAGCTATCAGGAGAGAAGAGCCATGGTGAGAGGTAAAGAAGAACCCAAAGATCACTGTGACCAGGGGCGGACTGACCATTCGGTCATTCGGACGTCGGTCGAGGGCCCGTGGCCAGTAGGGGGCCCGTGAGTCTTTTATCGGGTGCTGTGGCTGTGTGTAAATAGAAGAGAGAGGATCGCTCTCTATTCTCTCATTGGCTCCAGAGAAGCTGAATTTGTGGCGCTAAATCTGAGTCTTGAGCAGGAGAGGAGCTAGCTGGGGGAAGGATGGGAAATGTCAGCGCTGACAATTAGCGCACATTGGACACTGAACTGAGCTGGGGGGGGGGAGGGGGAGAATGTCGACCCAGGAGCCTGGACATTGTCACTGCTCATATAAGACACTCCTCGGGTCAATGGACAAGTGAGGAGCCGGTAACGAGCATGCAGAGGAATCTCCAGAAAGGAGTAACTCGATCTCTTCCATGCTTGTGTGTGTCAGGCAGCACCCGAGCCTCCCTCTCCCCTCCCCTCCTGGGGGAGAACAGGGCAAGCAGGACAACACAGTAGTGATCGATCGTTGCTACCCATAAAGTAGTCACCGGAGCTCCCCCAAGGCAAGATAACAGGATGGATGGCAGACTGCATTCTTCTCCTGTGAGTCACGATTGTTCTGCCTTCCACACTGTATAATTCTGTGCTTTAAACTTGTCCTGTACCTCAGCAGGACATGTCTGGTGAAAGTAAAATTCTTCAATATGTTAAGAATATACTGGGACTTTTCAGGTACTACATACATAGATGCATTTTCACAAAATAATTCTTTTTAATATATGTGTATGTAGAATATCTCTGTAGCATCTGAAAAGTCCCAGTATATTTCTAACATATTCATGAATTTGAGCATTAACAGCAAAGGATGTGGTGCCACAATACAGCCCATCTCCAGGAAACTAAGATAAAGTCCATTCTTGCAGTGTGTGGGGGAGGGGGAAGTAAGGGGAAGCCTCTTTCACCTACCTGTTTTCATGCTCCAGCCAGCTGCACTGCTCTCTTCCTCCACTAAAACCCCCACCTCATCACATACCATAAAGTAACATTAACCCTGTATGGTATGATGAGGGGGGCTGGAGTGTCATCTGCACATGCACCGCTGCGCGGGCAAGCCCATGCACATTCGGTCATTTTCGAACATGCAGGCGCAGCGACATAATGGCACCAGGCGGCACTATTTTTAAATGTAAGGCAGCAGTGGCACTTTGTGAAGTCTCAGCAGTGACGTACACCTCTCATCACAGCCTGGTAAGACCCCTCCGCAGCCTCTGACCCCTGTACCATGTCCACAGTCTCTGACCCCTGTACCATGACCGCATCCTCTGACCTCTGTACCATGACCGCAGCCTCTGACCCCTGTACCATGACCGCATCCTCTGACCTCTGTACCATGACCGCAGCCTCTGACCCCTGTACCATGACCGCAGCCTCTGACCCCTGTACCATGACCGCAGCCTCTGACCCCTGTACCATGACCGCAGTCTCTGACCCCTGTACCATGACTGCAGCCTCTGACCCCTGTACCATGACCGCAGCCTCTGACCCCTGTACCATGTCCGCAGCCTCTGACCCCTGTACCATGTCCGCAGCCTCTGACCCCTGTACCATGTCCACAACCTCTGACCCCTGTACCATGTCCACAACCTCTGACCCCTGTACCATGTCCACAACCTCTGACCCCTGTACCATGACCGCAGCCTCTGCAGTGCGTGTGTGAATATCTATATGTAC
>JBBDGP010001455.1:1625000-1627500 GCA_037952835.1 Lithobates septentrionalis | reverse complement strand
ACTAAGTGGCCCCGAGATACAGGGCCCCAAATCGGTTCAGAAAATGTCATTCTCTGCTGCAGAAAAGTGCTTGACATTTTCTGAACCGACTTTGGGGCCCCGTATCTCAGGGCCACTTGGTGCTAGGAACCCCAAATTTGGTGTGCTAACCCAGTGGAACTGGTACCATAACATATCCAAAGCTGGGGTTCCTAGCACTAAGTGGCCCCGAGATACAGGGCCCAAAATCGGTTCAGAAAATGTCATTCTCTGCTGCAGAAGTGCTTGACATTTTCTGAACTGATTTTTGGGGCCCTGTATCTCGGGGCCACTTGGTGCTAGAAACCTCAGCTTTGGAAATTTTATGGTGCTAGTTCCACTGGGTTTGCACACCAAATTTGGGGTTCTTAGCACTAAGTGGCCCCAAGATATGGGGCCCCAAATTCGGTCAACTGTGTCCATCTGCAGCAATGTCATTTTGGGACCCTTTGGGTTCAGAGACCCCAAATTTTGGCTGCAGCTAGGGGGCATCTAGGAACCCTTAACTAACGAGTTTGAAGTTCAGGGGACATATGGCTGCAAATGGGCACAGTGATGCTGCAAATGGGCATTGTTGACCCTCTTTTCCACCTACAGTAGCTGTGCATTTCTCACCCTCGTCTTATACTCGGGTCAATAAGTTTTTCCCATTTTTTTGTGGTAAATTAGGGCCTCGACTTATACTCAGAACGACTTATACTCGAGTATATACGGTGTGTGTGTGTATATATATATATATATATATATATATTAGTTATTTATTGATATATAACCATCTATTGGATGGTTTGAAATTCATATAGAATAAATTCAAATTTGAATAGAAAAGATTAGAATAGAAGCTGCAGCCAAAATTTGGGGTCTCTGAACCCAAAGGGTCCCAAAATGACATTGCTACAGATGGACACAGTTGACCGAATTTGGGGCCCCATATCTTAGGGCCACTTAGTGCTAAGAACCCCAAATTTGGTGTGCAAACCCAGTGGAACTAGCACCATAACATTTCCAAAGCTGAGGTTTCTAGCACCAAGTGGCCCCGAGATACAGGGCCCCAAAAATCAGTTCAGAAAATGTCAAGCACTTTTCTGCAGCAGAGAATGACATTTTCCGAACCGGTTTGGGGCCCCATATCTCGGGGCCACTTAGTGCTAGGAACCCCAGCCTTGGATATATTATGGTACCAGTTCCACTGGGTTAGCACACCAAATTTGGGGTTCCTAGCACTAAGTGGCCCTGAGATACGGGGCCCCAAAGTCGGTTCGGAAAATGTCAAGCACTTCTGCAGCAGAGAATGACATTTTCTGAACCGATTTTGGGCCCTGTATCTTGGGGCCACTTAGTGCTAGGAACCCCAGCTTTGGATATGTTATGGTACCAGTTCCACTGGGTTAGCACACCAAATTTGAGGTTCTTAGCTCCAAGTAGCCCTGAGCTATGGGGCCCCAAACTCGGTTCAGAAAATGTCAAGCACTTTTCTGCAGCAGAGAATGACATTTTCTGAACCGATTTTGGGGCCCCGTATCTCGGGGCCACTTAGTGCTAGGAACTTCAGCTTTGGATATGTTGTGGTACCAGTTCCACTGGGTTTGCACACCAAATTTGGGGTTCCTAGCACCAAGTGGCCCTGAGATACGTGGCCCCAAAATCGGTTCGGAAAATGAAATTTTTTGCTGCAGAAAAAGTATTTATATATATAACCATCTTTTGAAATTCGAAATTCATATAGAATGAATTCAAATTCGAATAGAAAAGATTAGAATAGGAATACAATAGAACAGAAAATAATCTAATATATATATTAGATTTTATTCTATTCTGTTCTATTGTTTTTCTAGTCTATTTTCTTTTCTATTCAAATTTGAATTCATTCTATATGAAATTCGAATTTCGGAAAATGGTTATATATATATATATATATATATATATATATATATATAAATAACCATTTTCCGAAATTCGAATTTCATATAGAATGAATTCGAATTCGAATAGAAAAGAAAATAGACTAGAAAAACAATATTTTACTCAATTGTGTTCTATTGTTTTTCTAGTCTATTTCCTATTTCTAGTCTAATCTTTTCAATTCGAATTCGAATTCATTCTATATGAAATTCGAATTTCGAAAAATGGTTATATAATAGGAATACAATAGAATACAATAGAACAGAAAATAATCTAATATATATATTATATTTTATTCTATTCTGTTCTATTGTTTTTCTAGTCTATTTTCTTTTCTATTCGAATTCGAATTCATTCTATATGAAATTCGAATTTCGGAAAATGGTTTTATATATATATATATATATATATAACCATTTTCCGAAATTCGAATTTCATATAGAATGAATTCGAATTAGAATTGAAAAGATTAGACTAGAAATAGGAAATAGACTAGAAAAACAATAGAACACAATTGAGTAAAATATTGTTTTTCTAGTCTATTTTCTTTTCTATTCGAATTCGAATTCATTCTATATGA